>JAFNEN010003080.1:0-12775 GCA_019343175.1 Oedothorax gibbosus
TTTGGGTTTGTTTATTTCACGTATTAGTTTTAATTTTTAATATACTGTCTCCAGATTGATGGAGTATCTCTTGAGTAATACATTCTGTAAAGTGTGTAAGATACAATAAATTTTGTGTGTTCCTATTTCCTGTATTTATTATTAGGCCCCATTGTGAACACATGTTAGTGTGGGTAGGAAGGGTTGTTTTTAAGCTACCTTTGTTAGGATTTGGTGTCACATCTAAAAAAGAAAATATAAAAATCCTGCTTTTGCCTTTAAAGATATTATTAAAAATACACTCTGGTTTAACCTAGAATATTGACATTAAAATGAATGACATAAACGTCAAAAATGGAAACCTCTCAAATGAGGTGGTAAAAGGTGTTGTCCTCAATGCTGTAATTATAGCGAGTAAGATGACTGGCAAATAAGTTGTAATGTCACTACTGTACTTTTAAAAGAATAATTTTTCCATCGTTATATACATTGTTGGTAGTTTTTTTCGAGAAAGTTTTTTGGAAAATATGTAGGTCACATACGAGAGAAAAAGTCGTTCTTCGCTTACGTGTTTTTTTTTTCTTAGGTCACGGCGCTCGATGTGTAAAACTGGCAACTGTATTTGAAGCAAAATAATATTTTCATGAATCAGTTTGGAATGACGTCATAAAATGTAGAATAATTTGATTCTTTGATTATTCATTAATTATCTACCAAGAAAGCGGCAAGGCATACTTTTTCATGCAATTATGCTTAGTTTTAATTTACATTTCTTGTTTTTTAATGCAGTTCGGAGTAGTTTCATTACTTTTGTTATTAATAAATATTTATTCTTCGAACTACAAATAAATCACGAGCAGATGATAAATAATATTTAATTAATTTGCGAACGAATATTAAGGAAAATAGTTGATTTTGGCTTTTAGAAGTTTAAATTATAGCTGGGTGCTGTGTTTCGATTTTTTTTCTAATGTGTATAAATCTAGTGTAGAAACGGCTGTTGATGATATTTACTTTAGGAACCTAGTTTTTTTCCCGATTAGAACTTCAGTAAGTATTTAAGTAACAGGAAAGTAGGCTATTTTAGTTCTTTATGAACTTCTTGTTTAGTTTAAAGTAAAACATTTGAACATATGGATACTGATACGAATTTTGAGCTTCCAGAGGAGATAAAAATAGCAGCTAATGATGTTACTTCAAATATGCTTCCGGAAAAATCAAGAAAAATTTACGAAAAGGTGTATGAAAAGTTTCTATATTTCTATCTCTTCTAGAGGCTCAAAATTCGTATCAGTATCCATGTTCAAATGTTAGGCTTTAAACTAAAAATAGGTTTGCCTTTTGTAGTTCCAGAGATTTATCGATGCCGATCTTCTTTACGTAAAAAAATTAGCACGTGAATTATTTTTGAACCAATGAGATTTGATTTTTTTTCACGTAATTATAAAAAATAGTGTATGAAACACGTGTGAAAAGTAAACTTTTTAAAACACGTGTCATTATTTCACTCGCTCGTACCTCGCTCGTGAAATAAAATCCAATAGTTTTAAAAAGTGTTACTTTTCACACTTGTTGCATAAATAACTATTTTAGTAATAATAACATAAACTTGTAAATTATAGTGTTTTTATATAATGTTTACCCTAAATAAACATTTTCCAGCGATAAAAACCAATATTTACAAGTAGTTTTTCATTTTTTTAAGTAAAAATTTTGAACTTTTTAAAACCCTACTCCTCTTTCAATTTTAAGAATAACTCCACCAAACTTTTATAGTTTGTTTTTAGAACTATTTGTTCGATAACTGGATTTTAAAATGTGAGCTACAGTAAAAAAAGTGCGGAGTGTCTACGTGCACGGGCAGCGTATACGCATTACGCGTACGGGTATAGTAACAGCGCAGGAGTGAGCCTTATTAGCAGTTTGATCAATGAGTGATTCTTAATCAATAGGTCCCGGGTTCAAATCCCCTCTCTCGGCAGATTTACAAACGTTTTTTTTTCCACGCTTTTTTTTATTTCACCCAGGAAACTCATCGTTTTAAAGTTGTCCTGGATAGTTTACTTGCATTTTTTAAGTTTTCATGAATTATTTAAATTTCAAATTTTTTGAACGCTCATTACAAATGGCTAGAACTAATGTTTTTTTTAGAGAAAAACAATTTTCCCGTTCCCCAAACGAGTATTTAGGCTTTCAATGCGCCCTAGAATACTGCCCCATGTTGAATACTGATGTTTTTTTAGAGAAAACAAAATTGCCCGGAATGTCTTCATAAATGCCGAAATACGTGGAGTAAAAGTTAAAAGTTAAGGTTATTTCTTTCTTGTTTTATGTTTCGAATTGTGTAAAGTTGATAAAGTTTTAATAGTATTTTGCGCTGTTGAAAGATGTTCTAATTCCACAGGTCATTCATAACCAAACTATCGTTTTTACAACTTTCCGTATAAAAAATAATTTATTCGTAGGATTTTAGTATTACACAGAAAAAAATATTTTGTTGAAAGAACAAAAATTGTGTTGTTTCAACAAAATTTTTGGTCAATATAGCGCCAACAAAAATTTTGTTGTTAGTACCAAATTATTTTGTTGAAATTATTTTGTTGATTCAACCAAATGGTTTTGTTGACTCAACCAAAAATCCGCCAAACCGAAACCGCGCAATGACCGACCACAGGACTTTCGGACCCAACAGATTTAAACTAGCACGTATTTCGCATATACTCGGTAGGTCTTCAGAGTGGTACCAGGACTCGATCGCGGGACCTTCCGATCTCGAGACCGAGACGCTGACCACTAGGCTCAAGTTACCTTTGAAAATAGCAATCAAATCCTTCCAAGACGATAATGGCCGAATGGCGCCCTTAATTTTCTTCGATTTGCCGTTGATAACAGGCGCCATGACGTCACAGTTAGAAACAGCGAATAGCAGGCCGAGCTTACCTCAACCAAACGGGTTTTGTTGTGGTGAAAATACTCGCTTTGTTGGGACAAATAAAATATTGTTAAGTCAACAAAATTAGTCAACAAAACACGTCAACAAAAAAAATTTGGTTCTCCCAACAAAACATTTTTTTCTGTGTACTCTTTTAACTAGAGTACTACACTAAAATATTATGAATACTAGAGTACTACATTAAAATAATATGAATAAAGGTACTACTGTAGAAACAAAAAGTCGTCGTTCTTAATTTTCCGAAAATTAAATGGTTTCGTCTGAACGTGTAAAGAGCGTGACATATTTTGTTTGCGCAACTTTTAACCATCGGAATAAAAGGAAAAATTTGAAAAAGTACTGATTTTTCCAAAAATAGCAATACTATTAACGTGGAAAGTCTGTAAGTAAACATTATTAACAATCTTTTCAGCTATCCCAAGTTGCTACATTTGACATGTTATCCGTAGATAGACTACTTAAAAAAAACTTAATCTAATTATTGTGCCTTTATGGCCTGCCTTTTTTTGCCATGAATTACATGTAAATTTATACTTTAAAGAATAATTAAGTCAGTCCATACTCCTATTAAATACTGGTTCTTTTTTTGGATCACGTCGCATGGCTGAAATCCATCATTTTCGCTGTACCGATTCTGTTGGTAAGTAAAAATATATCTTTTCTGGAGCAGTTGTAGTCGTATTACGACACTCGGTAACTAAGCAGTTAGCAATATGCCATTATTAAATAATAAATACAAACTTGCTGCATTAATAAAAACGAAAATCGCAAGTTTTGCGAAACGATTTGTGAAATATCCCGCCTATCGCTATATGCAACTGAGGTGTTTTGGTCACGTGTTATGTACATGTACGTCACAGTCGATTCCCCGCGGAACGTACTGATTTTCGCGCGCTTTTTAAAAGCCTAACTTTGAACTCAAAAAAAAAGTAGGTTTGTAACAGAATCTGTCACTTAACCCGCTTCCACACATTTGTGTTTAACAGGAATAAACGCGCCAAACACAACATTAATTCTTTATTAAACATTTACACGCCAAATTTGGCTAGTTTCATTTATTTTATTTCGAAAATTCAATAATTATTACTTATCGTTTGCAAAAATTAATTTATATTTCAAAGAATAAATATGTAATATTCCTCGCACATTCCTGCATATTTTTTATGCCAAGTTAGAATTTTCTATGCATCTTTCTTCATACATATATAATGAACCATCAAAAGAACTCTATTGTGATATTACAACAATCCAAACTGAATTATATCACATAAGGCGCGTTCTCATGCACGCGAATTGGGAGGAATATACCGGAATTTAGGAACAAAAATCTCTTCTTTAGGGAAAATTGGGGGTTCGAAATCGTACCCGCATTCTTCCTAGTCATTTTACCGGCATTTATCCGTTATGCATTGCGGTTTTGAGAATCAAAACAAAACAAACATGGCGGACAGGTGGAGAGAGGAGGAAATTAGGAAATTTAACGTGTTTAACCTCCCTCTATTTTTAATAGAAGGATAGTTTTAAGAATTTGCCGCGAAGCCATGGCGGCTTAAAAAATAAACAAACACTACAACGTGCCTGCCGACCCGGCGGCGCAACGGTTAGAGAGCTAGCCTTTGGAGCCTCTGGGTTCGGGTTCGAATCCCGGTAAGGCATGGATGTTTGTGTTTGTCGAGTATATGCGGAGTACGTGCTCGTTAAATCTGTTGGGTCCGAAAGTCCTGTGGGCGGTCATTGCGCAGTTTCCCACGGGTACAGGTCCCTGGAGACTATTTCCCTCCCCTTCAGGGACATGTCTAAATTGTGGAGGTGGCGATAGATGGCAGCATCTGTCATATATGTGAGTGTATGTCGTGTCTGTCCTTCTTGACGATGGTTTATAAGCGGGTCTTTGTGACCAAGCACACAAGCCTGAAAATATATGTCTAAAAACCTACCAAACCTACAACGTGACTGAAAGTAAACAGGATGTGACGTCAAACCATACGTCACTTCCGAAGTCCCGGTTTATTCTGGGTACTCATGTGAACGAGTGTTTTTGGTTTCAGGAATTGAGCCTGCTTAATACCGGTACTTAGTCCGTGCATGTGAACGCGCCTATCAATAAATATATATATTTTTTTCAAATAAAGTTTCGTTTAACGAAATGGCAACAGTGAAAATATTGAATAAAAATGGAATTTGCATGTTATTTCAATGTAGATTAAATTTTTAGTTATTTAAATTTTAAATAAACTTCTAATTTAAATTTTTTAATGAAATTGGGAATGAAGCCTAATCTGATTTTTTGCTTCAAAATGACGTATTCCACTTTGTCTGTGGGACTTGTGGATGGCAAAAGTGAAATATTGAATAAAAATGGAATTTGCATGTTATTTCAATGTAGATTAAATTTTTAGTTATTTAAATTTTAAATAAACTTCTAATTTAAATTTTTTTAATGAAATTTGGAATGTAGCCTAATCTGATTTTTTGCTTCAAAATGACGTATCCCACTTGTCTGTGGGACTTGTGGTTCTTTCTGTGAAAGTGGGTGACGGACGGACAGACAGACGGACTGAACGATTATAAAACCTTCCACTTTTTACGTTATAAACGTAGTGTGGAAGCTAATAACTGCGCATCGGAGAGCAAAAATTTTTCGGCACGTATTTTGTCTCACTTATTTACGTCGAATAAAAATATAAAAATAAAATGTGGGAATTGTCCATTGCAAGTAGTTGTGCAGGTGTGAAATGGGAGGCCATATCACACGAGAGATTTTTCCCCAACCCAACCCTCAACTCAACTTCAGTTCGAACCATGATTGGTGGAAATTGCCACGTGCTATGACGTAGGCGTTGGAGAAATTTTCTACAACTCTGTCGTTTCATCGCGACGGAGTTGATCAACTTGGTCCCAACAACCAATCAGGTGAATCGGTGACTGTCGCTACACTGACGTCACGGCTCTGTTTTGGTTGAAGCCAAATATCTTCAGGTCATATTGCGCCAAATTGCCAAGCTGTTGTTTATTTATTTTACATGCACGATATTTTGATTTTCAATCTGAAGTATAATAAGTTATTTGACACAAAGAGGAAATAAAACTCTTTGATTTGACATATCTTCTTATTTTTTCGATAAAAAATGTTGAAAAGTTGAGGGTTTTTTTTAAACGGAAATTGTTACATAGGGCCAATTCCACACAAGATTTATTTATATATCTTAGAAAAAATCCTTAGCACAGCTTTTAGTTCAACTTTAATTGTAAAAAAAAGCTACTTTTAAGGACTTTCTTACGTTAATTCAATAATTTTATATATCATTTGCTATAATATGTAAAGTAGATGGGTAAAATTGCCCCTTTTGTTCTAAATGTGAAAGCTATACTGTATATCAGCTTTAATTTAAAATTTGTAAAAAAAATATTTGAAATTTTAAGCAAAAATCCAACAATTTTATAGCCTTCAAAATATCTCTCAACGCAATTTAACAATCTATAGTTGGGAAAATAAAACTTTTTTTAACTTTAATCTTTTTAACTTATATCTCTCAGTGTTTATTTGTTTTATTACAAAATAAGGTGAAAGAAAAATTAATAATTATAAGAGAAATCCTAAGCATGCGATAAAATAAAACTAAAATCAATCCAAAGGTCCGATTTTTAATAAATTGTCGCCTACTGTAGAGATATCGTTTTAGTTATGACAGTCGGAAAAGAGAAATCTTCTCATACTCTGGCAACCACTTAACAACTTTGTGGGGCAACGAGCTTATAATAGAGGTAGAGCGGCCTAGGGAAGGTTTCTACTACTGAGCCGGTGGTACTCAGATAAACCACGTGACTATATGAGAAAGGGAAGTATATTTGGCAACTTATCGTGCTGTTTGGCGCTTTTTGAAAAAAAAGCGCAGAATTTCAAAACATCTGTGTTTGTTCTGGAATGTATTTTTGGTTGGATTAACGTTGCGTTAGAGCTACAGATTATATTGTAGGTCATTTGATAAAAACTTCACTTTTATTTATTAACTGCAAGGATGTTTTATGCATATTTGTAAAAAATATATACAAATGTGTTGTGTAAGAAAACTTAAGAACACACTATTTACTTCATTCACCTTATTTTGTGAAAAAATGAGCCAAATCAAGCTTTTGAAAAAAAAAAATTACAAGACCAAATCCATTTATGGTTTTCGTTTGATTAACGTTGCACTAAGGCTACAGTTTACATTTTAGATCATTGGATACACTCTTTTTGTTTATTAACTGTTTTGATTTTTTAGGTAAATACATGTTGAAACTGTAGACAAATGTGTAGGATAACTTAGGAAGCTACTGTGTACCATGTTCATACTAATTTAGTGAAATAAAAAATGGATTAAATCAAGCTTTTGAAAAAAATTCGAAAGACCAAATCACACTTTACTTAGCATTTAATTACAAAACAGTCAATAAAAGTTTCAATGAAATACAAACAAAAAAGAAACATTCAAAATTTATTTTAATTTTTTTCAGCATCAGAAAAAGTATATACAACACTAAAAATTGACACAGCAAATATTACCTTACAAATTTTACATGTTTAATATACAAGAATATTAAGAGACATACAGTATAATAAAAAAGGAGGGGGGAAATTTTCAATACATTTGAGTCATTTCAATTCTTTATCATAAAAGATTTTGCATTATATATAAAAAGTTATTTCTTTTATTTTATAAAGCCGTAATAAAGATACAGTAATCCAATATTATTAAACTAATTTAACATTATAATATAAACTAATTAACACTTTAATGACAGACCTATAATTTTTTTTTTTAAATTTATAAAATATTATGCATTTAAAATTTTAGGTTCACATTTTTAAAATTCAAACATGCGACTACGAGAGCCCTAAAACTTAGTACAAATGATAAAAACAATTCAGAATAATAAGATTTTATTTAATTACTCAGCTTTCCCATACTTTTAAAAAGGATTTTTCAGTGACCCTTAAAGAGGGTTGCCTTTGAATGATACTCCTTATATTATTTTGCCTGGAGTTCTTGGTTATGGTTTTGCCTACATGTGTCAGCCTTATTCTAAATATTCAAAGAAAATAACTTTAACTAAAACTAATTTATGATTATCTTGAGGAGCGTGATCCAATGAATGTGCATCTAAGCATCGAAAAACATCAATACGTCTGGTCATGATTTCATTTAAACCATGCAAAATCAGTCTCTGCATAATGCGAGAACTTTTAGTTTACCTGATGCATTTTCAATTCTAAAAACCTTTTCCCCCACTTTACAAAATAGTAACTACATCATTTGAAGGCAAAGTTAACCCCCTCTGTTTTTTCGCACAAGCAATTTGCTGGGATTTTGTTGTGGGTCTTCAAAAACAACCGATTTGCAATCCTTACATTGAATAGAAGTTTTCAATTTTTTAAATACAAATCCAGCCACATAGCTTATAACATCATGGCTGTATTGGGACACATGCTTGTAAGCATTTGCGCAATAGTTGTGGTCCTCGGCTTGCGAGACTTTCTTGTTCCATTCAGAGGCTCCATCAGCATCATCTGGTCCATTTATTTGATTTAAGTATATATTTTTAGCAAAGCTTACATTTTATAATATTTGTGCTATCAAGGACAGTACAGTTTGCACTGTCAGACGTCATTATCTCATGATGGGCTAATAGTCGCACATATGCAGCCTTTAAACTGTTTGGCAGTTGGATTGTTATTATGGCCTCCTAGAGACCTAACTGCACTAAAGAACAACTCCAAGTGGTCTTGCGATAATTTATATGTCAGCAAAAACTTCATCACCCTATTCTCACATAAAGAAAGGTACAAAGATTGTACACTCTTTAAAGTAACCAAAAAACCTAAAAACCCAGTTTTTCTCTTACTTTTTAGGAGGAGCTCACCATTAGATGAAGTTTTTAATCCTAAAATGTAGGACTCCATTTCATTAAGAAATTTAAAAAACTTATCTTTGTTTTTCATTGTAAATGGGGCTTTAAATTCTCTACTAAGTGGTTCCTACTGTTAAGTAAATCAAAACAAATGTTAAATTTTTTGCAAAAACTCAATTGTAGCTTCACAACCATGAAACTTCGGATGTTTGAGATCTTTCGACACGTATTCCAATGCATCGGACACGCTTCTACTTAAAACCTGAGCAGCTAACTTAACCTTCATCTTTTCCCTATACCATTGTACATGCCGCAACCGTATTTTGGTGGCAGCATGTAGGCCCTCTTCCCTTTGGAGCTTTTCTAATTCAGATATATAATGCCAACTGACTAAACTAACTCCATCGAAAAGGGAACCTTTGGATGCAAGACAATTACGAACCAGTTTTCAGCATATGGCAAGCATCTAATATTACATATACTGGTTCTTTTGTCACTGGATGAGGAAAGTAATGTTTTAAATTATCGACAGATATATTAGCACCCAATTCGTTTACAGAAGAAATATTTCGTGCTAGTGCCATCAAAAGTAAGTGACCAATATCAACACCAGTTTCATGAATATGAGTTAGAGCTTCGCTTATTAAGTTGGCTCTTTCAATTGCATTAAGACCATTAATCAAAAAGTAGGCAACTGGCACCTTCCAATTGCCATTTAAAACTATTTACTAAAAACACGAGAGCATCTTTAGCCACAGGTAGCTCATCGTCATCTATTTCAGCTCCCATGTCACATACCCCGAAAATTTTGTTACATCCCACTCTATGTGTTTTTTAATTGACATCTCATCAACTATTAAACCACATTTTAATCTGGTACCCTTTTTTTCAGCCTCAGCAGCTTTAGTTTTTTAAAGCAGTAATAGCTTCAGCTGTGAAGCCTGGTGATCCGTCCACACAGTTGTACCATTTTCTCAATGTTCTTGGATGTGGCAAATGACAGTCAAAAGTTTCCCGAACATAGTTATAAGCTTTTGCAGAATAAAAATTTAATGTCAATGCAAATGCTTTTAAATCAGCTGAATATTTCTCTTTAGAATTGGGCATTTGTAATCTTTTAACAAACTCTTCTGCAGCTCCAGAAGAAAGCTGAAAATAGACATAAAGTTTCATTAATTTACACATATGCTACATTTAAAACATTGGCTAAAACACAGACAAGAATTAAAATACAGATAAGAATGCTGTATTTCTACAGAAAAAACAAACAGAATTTAAAGAATTGGCATGTTCACGTGAAACATCACATTTTCTATTTACCATTCAATACAATACTATACTTGGGTTGCTTCATTTTCTTCTGGGTTTTCTATGGACTAAATAACATTTGCAATTGAATGTTAAGTGTAATTTACAACAATCAAAAGCAATTACAGTATTTGGTCTTTCACATCTAAAACCTGTCTTGGTCAATTTCTGTTAACCGGTGCTTCTTGAATATCGACGACGGGCATTATCTTTTGATTTTAATGTTTTTTAATGCAAATGTTTTTTTTTTACATTTAAAATAAAAATTTAATATTCAAACATTAACCTTACCTTTAAGACTGAGGATGCAGCATCTGAAATCATGCTCTTTTCTTTCAAATCTTCCAGCAAAACCTTCCAAAGATTCCACTCGTTCTTTAGTCTTTTTCCAGATTTTCGCAAGTTTCTTACAACTTGTTTATGCTTCATGATTGCAGCCTGGGATATCTGCAATAACTTTTGCGCTTTAGTGGGGGATGTGACATCTGCCTCATCAAAATCTCCCAAGTAACAAAGGCGCTTTTTCCTTGGTATGGCAGATAAAGCTGCAAAATTGAACATTTCAATTAGTATGTATTTACAACTTTGGAAGGAAATCTTAATACTTAGTGAAATATTCCTTTAAAGAACGGACCTTTACTTCACACAGAAATAAGTTACTGATAAGTTTCCCTTTTAATTTATTAAAATTATATCAGTCTTGAGTATGGTCAGTAGTAAACTATGACCTTAATAGTGAATGGGTGCTTTATTGAAAAATTATATTGTAACAAATTAAACTCAAAGGAATTATAGAAATAATAATTTTTTTTTATGCTGTTCTTTAGATTGGAAATAAAAATATATGTGCATTAACAACAAGATGTGTTTACCTTCAGGCAAATCATCTTCCATAGCTAAGGTCCTCTTCTTGGGAGCCTTTCGTTGAACTTTAGTCGTAGTAGAATTGACTGCAGTAGAATTTGTAGAATTGACTGCAAAATCAAAGATAGTAGGTACAGCATCGGATTTAAGCCATGTCCCACCAAACTTTTCAGTGTCGAAACAATTCGCATCAAAAATGTTTTTGAGCAAATCCTAGTAGCATCTGTGGCTTTGAAATTTTCTCTCTTCACTTTTATTTCCCAAACTTTCCGCCGTTCAGGATTTTTTGGAAAACTGTAAAGTAGGAATAAAAAGTTTTACATGAACAAAACTCCCCAAGATAAAAAAAAAAATAAAAATTATTTTTACAAAATTTAAATTAAATTACTTTTTTAACCCCTTAAAAAAAATTTTATATAAAATTATCGGTGATAGTGGTCGTGGAAAAAAATACCCGTTTGTTAAATTTAAAATGGTTACTTTTTTTCCAAAACTGGGAAAAACCCAAAAAACGGGGGAAATTTTTGTTTTTTAAATTTTTTTTTTAAGAACCCCAAAATTTTTTCCTTGGGGGGATTCTGTGAAAAAAAAATTTATTAAATTTTTCAAATAAAAAACCCACATCTAATATTTTCAAAAAAATTTAAAAACACAGTTTAAAAGGGGGGTTTTTTTAACCCCACCAATGAACTGGGGTAATGTAATACCTCCCTAGTAAATTTTAAATAAGAAAAAAAAAAAACCCCCAAAGGGGCCTTTTTTTTTTGAATTTTAAAAATTTTCCCGGTCTTAAAACAAAATTTAATTATATCTAAATTTTTTTATACTAAAAAAAAAATTTCAAAAATTTAAGTAAGATTTTTTGTTGGTTTTTTTTTTTGGGGCCCAAAAAGCAAAAACAAAAAGTTTTACTTTTTTAAATTTGGCGGAAACTAAGGCGCCAAAACCTCGGGGGCCCCAAATTTGTGCCCCCCAACCCCCAAATTTAAAAGTCTTAAATAAACTTTTTCCGCAAGTTTTTTTCAAAAAATGCAAGAAATTAGAAAAAGGGGAATATTATAAAATTTAAAATTTAAAAAAAAAATATATGAAAAAAAAATTTTGTTTTTTTTATGAAAGGACGGGGTAAAATTAAACCCCGGTTAGGTTCGCGTGGAACTTTAACTTTTAAAAAAACGACTAAAAAAAACCAAATTTTTAAGATAAAAAAATTTTTCTTACTTATGAAACGTAAACCTCCTCCTTTTTTTTTAAAAAACGTTGCGTTAAAAGCACAAAAAAAACAACCCCCTTTTTTCAATAATTTAGCCTGCGAAACGTAACAAACTTTTCCCCTACCCCTCGCCATAGCAAAAAAATACCAGCCAGCTTTTTGAGGAGATCTAAAAATTCCTCCTAGTGTCCCCCTGTTTTTAGTGGTTTTTCCCGGTATGGTTTCCATTAGCCCTCTTTTCCCCCATTATAACTCGTTTTTTGGGGGCCCAAATTTTGGGGGGAGAAAAAATTTCGTTGAGAGTTTTGGGGTTTTGGGGGAAAACGCTCGGGTGAACCCCTTTAAAATTTTTATTCCCACCTGCACTCAAACCGAAACCCGGCTTGAGGGGATAACGTTGGGTAAAAATTTCCATTAAAAAAAATTTTTTTCTAATTTTTAAAAAAAAGGCAAAGTTTTTTTGGGGAATCTTCTATATCTCAGCCCCAATCTTCTATATATTTTTCATCACCATTAAAAAAACATGCTAATCGACATGTTTTAAAAACCAAAAAAAAAACTATTTT
>JAFNEN010003081.1:0-12202 GCA_019343175.1 Oedothorax gibbosus
TGGTTAGGTATAATCATATAATAACATATAATAAATTACTACCATAGATAAATGATGAGAAAAATTCAATTGATGTACAATTACTTCAACTTTTTTTTATTTAAACACAGCTTGTAAAAACAATTTTTATTTACATGGACACATAGTACAAGGAAACATATCATTTTTCTTCACATGAAATTACAATATTATCATGGGAGTAAATATACAGTATTACAGGGCAATATACTAATTGGTTTTTTGGAATAGCATTAAATAATTACTGGAGGATTTTAATACCAATAAACGTTCCAATAAATTTTGAAAATATATGATAAAATTTCTTTTGAATTAAAAAAATCTTCACAATTCATAAGAAAGGTGCACAGAAGTCGAGGTTTCTGTTACCGAACACCTTCAATAAAAATCAGAGGTATTATTATACTACAATCCATTCTGGTTAAGTGGGAAACCACTTATTAAAATTATTGGAATTTTATAAACTGGATGTTATGGTCAAATGAGATCTTGACAAGGTATCTTACATTGGGGATTACAAGGGGACCTTACATTGTAAAACTTGGAAGAACTCAATCCTTTTTAATAAAAGTTGAAACAATTACTACAGCTCTATCAATCATTTTTGAAGCCAAATTATTAGGCTTTATGTCAGCAACTTTAAAGCAAGGATGTATTCTACTTAAATGTGAGCTAAATGAGGAATATATAGTGTAAGAATTTTGGCAATTTTTTAATGGGGCATATGATAGTTGTGTGGTTAGTTGTGTGTTAGGTGGCGCAACAAATCTGAGGGAAGACGGGCCGGATCTCGCAGGGCCTCCGGCAACACTTCGGAAGATGAGAAGGGGCGCCGAGGGGGGGGGACCTGGTGGAAATCCAGCAGAAGTTCATCTAGGACAGGGAGGACAACTGGTAATTCCGGAGGGCGGGGACCAGGCAAGGAAATATCCAGCAGCGATTCGACTTGGGCAATTCAGACAATTCAGGGCAATTCAGACAGAGACCTGCCAGCAGGGACAGGCAATTCGCAAACCTAGAAATGAATTACAAAAACAAATCTTGGATTATTCTGATAAAATTTCACTATTGCTGTTGATTTAGTTTTTACAATGATTTTAAAAAAGATTAAGTCGTTGATTAAAATTTTAATAGAAACGTAAACTCTGGGTGCAAAGCACGTTAGTGGGATAAGCCTGCTGTGCCACATTTCAACTTACGTGACCAAGGGCTCTGCGGTGCAAGGCATAAAAAGCCCCCCACCCCCCCCGGTTGGGTGGTCCACCTCACACAGAAATCCCCAGTGTTTAGTTCCCAGGCATTCTTGGTCTTTATTTTATCAAACCATTTTAAGGGCGAGACAACTTCGCCCAATCGGGGACTCGATCCCTGGATCTGTGGCATGAAAAAGCGAACAACTACTTGTAAGCACTAAAACTTTAATAATCTGAAGGTAGTACAAGATTTTTAAACTTTTTCACTGTGGTTTTGATAGACGTTCATATTTAAATCAACATGTATTAATACTGATTTTTTTTTTTATGTAATTGATAGTAAATGTAATTTTTATAATTAGTTTATTATGCGAATATGTAACAGAGACGACTAAAGCTTATTGTATTGATAATGTTTTTTAAATGAATTACCTGTGTTTTATTAATATGTTTTATTAGACAGCATAAGCATGTATATAATTTAAAGAATAGATATTTGTTAAAAAGCATATTTGAAATGTTTGTTTATGAAATGGCAATGAATAAAGTGCACTATAAAAGTATTATACAAGATCACAATTATGTTGAAACAATGCAAAAAATTAACATCAAGCTGAGTTAATAATGAGATAATAATAAATCTTGATATAAAATGCCCTCCTCGAATCAATTGCTATGAGTTCAGTGAACAAATAGGTACAAATTCAAAATATTTTAATGGTGATTTAAATTAATATAAGAGTTAATGACGCATTAAGATCATTTGATTAAAATTTAAAAATTTAGTTTTAATACACATGTTTCTTAATTGTAAACAATGTAACCAATTTTGAAAATTGGCATTAAAAATAAGAGGATAAAGTTTCTAAACTAATACATATACACTTACTCGTATAAATCGATAAATGAAGTTAAAATTTATGTAATACGTTTTAAGTTACCAAAGCTTTTAAAAAACAATCGGTCAATTTTCAAAACAAACTTGGTTGGCGGCGGAGTGTTGGCGACGCAAAGTTTGTTTACTTCAGTGAGGCATAATGTAACCCTAAATATAATATAACACGCTAAAATATTGAAATAAAAGTATTGATAAATTTAAATATAACTATCCGCACTAAATATATTAAAAAGGTTAAAAAACCGTTATTTATTTTACAGATTTAAAGAAATCCTGTCCCCTTTTTATAAACACCCAATAGAAAACCCAAAGCGAAACAGGAATGTAAAACAAAAATTTAAAACACCGACTGCAAATATCAAAATTTAATGAAATGACATACAAAAAAACTTAAAAATTTTAGTGTTATATTCGTATTTTATTTTTCAAATTGAACTTACCCCGTAAAAACGGGCAATTTTTACTTGGAATCCATTTGCCCCTCAACGGCGGCAAAAATGGCGATCGAGCCGTCCAGTGGCTCTGGAAATACCACAATATTTCGTGAAAGTGAGCGTTTCTCGTTAAGGCTTCTGATTGGTCAGGAAGGGCGTACTTTCCGCCCTATGCCGTGCAACTTGGTGTGAAGAATTTTGTCGAATTAAATCCCACTTTCATCGTGCAACCTATTCAAACGCGTAATGATAAAACACAAATCTGGTGCAAGGTTGTTACCGTTTATTTTTTAACAGTGCAGTTTAATAGTTGAATATTTTTTTCTATTCAATTTTTTGGATGTATTTTTTTTTAAATAATGGGTATAATTCATTCTAAGTGAGAAACTTTCTAATAACAATCATAAAGTTTAAACTGGGCCTTCCATTTTCCCTAAGTTTTTACTTACTAATTAATTTTTTAAAAAAAAGTAACCCAAAGAAATATTTTAAAATTTTATTGTTTTTTTTTTTGAAGTTTATATTCTTTAATGGTATGCTTTCAGTTAGTTGGCATATAGTGTTTTTTTTTCTCTCTCTAACACGATAAGGGGAAAAAAACCACACGTGCAACTACTAAAAAAATTTTAATTTTAATAAAAAACAAAAAACATACAAAAAATTATTACATATTTGATATTTTAAAAAGGATAAAATATTCAAAAAGAGTACTAAAAAAAATTTTAAAAAAAATTGCTAAAATTGGCTGTAAATTATTTTATTGGCATATTTCCATTAGTAGGTTTTAAGAACGATATGATCCCCACTTGAAGATTTTCCCTTTTTTTTTACTATTTTTTGGAACGATTAATGGGCCCTTGCGAACGTTATAATCCCCTCCCCCCGAAACGATTCTTTTAAAAATTTTTGGAGCATAAATTTTAAAATTATAACTATTTTATTTGTTTTAAAAGAAATTCTTTCAAATAATTAAAAAATTTTAAATTTAATTTAGCCAAGAAATTTTGGGTTGGGAAAAGAATTTTGATATTAAGGGTAATTTAACCAATAATGAAATTGTGGTAACAAATTATGTAAAAAATTGGGCAATATAATTTTTTTTTACCATAAAATTTGGGCATAAGATTGATCCTAGGGAGAGGGGAAAGGTTAAAAACCCTGTCACTCAACCCTTTTTAATTTTTTTAAAAAAAAATATTTTATTTTTTTCTACTGCTGCATTGCTTAAAAAAAATTTTTTTTATTCGAAAGTTACGACTATTGAAAATGGCAGAGTTTTTCCCTTTAGAAAACTTTCAACCACCTTATAATAAAAAAAAAATTTAATAAAAAAATACTTATAGAAGATATATTTTAAAATTTAAATTTGTTACTTATTTTCAATAAAGGGGGCTTAAAAGTGGAATAGGGGATTAGTTTAAAAGTGTTTGTAGGTTTAAACTTAAACAAACTGTTTGGTTTAAAAAAATACCTTTAAAAAAGAATGTGATTAAAACTGAAACCACTAGTACCCAAATACTCATTAAGATCCTTTTGGGATCAATCCTATTGATTTTTGTAAAGGTCTATAGGTTATCCTTGATATCGAAATCCCATTGATCACAAGTCTATTATATCTTTAAGTTTCTTTGGATATCCCTAGAAAAACCCAAAACCTACTGACCACATTCTTATTTATGTCCCGGGAAAATTCTATGGATATCCATAAGACGGTATTCTACTGATATCTCTTGTATTGATGTCTAAGGATCTGTATTGATATCAGTAGAGAAAAAAAATCCGTAGCGTAAACCCATACAATAGAGTCGTAACCCTTTCCGTATTTGTAGGTGCATCCTTGAAATCATAGAGTTGTATTGATGTCGGTAGGTTTTTGTACTGATCTGTATGGGTCATTTTTAGTAGGGTTAGTATAGTAAAAAAGTTCCACTCGTTTAATAAATGCGCATTCTTTTCCAAATAATCATTTGTAAGAAAACTTTTTTTAAAATTTTTTATAAACTTTTTTAGAATCCCAAAAACTAACATTTCATAAATGATGTCCAAATATTGAGGATTAACAATATAAGTCTAGCCCCTTTAAAAATGTTCCCCTAAAGCATTATCTTCTCTTCCAATTTGAGGAGATTTAACTTTTTTTGGGCCCAAACCCCGCTTTCACTGCAAGATGCTCTCTCTATCCTATTCAGCTCTTTGCCCCACGAGAGAGATTTGAAACCGTGTTAGGGGAAAAGATTGGAGAAAAATTAAAATTTGAGCATAACCCTTTTCCCTTTTAATATTTTTTCCATAACGAATTTGTTAAAAATTTTTTATTGCAGCAATCTGTCCGTAAATAATGAGGCCCCTTTGTTTGTCCTCTTGAAGCGCAATTTTAATTCCCAAAACCAAAACCCCAAATCAACAGCTTAGGAAGTGGCTATCAATAGAACAAACAGCTTTGGGGTTTTTTAGGGTGAAAAATTTTGGGTACGAATTTAGGATCTGCTGATCTTTCCTTCAATTACAAAAAAGTTTTTCTGACAAGTAAAGTCAAATTAGGGTTAATTTCAATGACATATGAAATGAAACAAATCTCTGAAAAATTACACCTTTTTACTCCATTAAAAGTTCTAAATTTAAATAGGCGTAATTTTTCTCTCAAAAACTCATCCGCCGAAATCCCGAATGGTCAAAATCCCGACAGTTTGAAAGTCTTAAAGACTGGGCCCCCCAACCCTATCGAGTTGTATGAAAAAATGAAGTGGAATGTTTACCACATTTGGGCAGTTTCGTTTTGCGCTAATTTTTGAAAAAATATAAACAGCCATTATAAAATACAGCTGTTCTGGCAATTTGAATGGACCCCTATGGGAACGCCCTCAAACTCCGGAAAGGGCCGGATAAAATCAACCCCCCATATCAAATGAGAAGATATTTATAATATCCTGATGAGTTGGACCCCCAGTGGAGAAAATCATTGTATAAAATAAAATTTTACATAAAAACCCTACTAATTAGGGTTTTTAAGGTGAAACCCGTGCAACCCGGGGATTATAAAGCAGTATAAATAAAATTTGGTCAAATTTTTACTTTTATTTTTTGATTAAAAAAATAAAGTAAAAAAAGTCATTCTTTGTAATCCTTTGATTTTGTTTGTATTTGAAATTAAAATACGGGCTATTTTTATCAGTTGAACTTTGTTTTTATGATTTTTAAATGCTAACGGAGGCATGTAAATTTTAGGGGCACCTCTAAAATGAATAATGATCCTAACACCCCTTTTTCTTTCTAGTTTCCAATTACAGAATTAAAATTTTTTCAGAAATTTTTTAGTTTATCGTATTTTGGTAAATAGCCTTTTTTTATGCAAAATTTCAATTAAATTCAGTAAACAAAATTTAATAAAAAAATTTAAAATTTTAAATTTAAAAAAATTTTAAATTTTTTTTCCAATTTACAAATTTTTCAACTTAAAAGGCCCTAAAAAAACCTAAGAATAAATTTTATCAATTTAAGGGGCAGAGTAAAACTCAAAAGGCAAAATTTTTCGAATTTCTTTATTTGTGTGCTAATTTTAAAAAGTTTTAAATTTTCTAAATAATCTACTAATTTTAAAAGTCTAGCTATATTTAAAAAAAGTTATTCCACTTTTTTGAGGAAAGGTAGGATAACAAGAAGTTCATAAAGAATAAAATAGCCTCTTTTCTGTTACTTAAATACTTCTGAAGTTCTAATCGGGAAAAAAACTATTCCTAAAGTAAATTCTCAACACCGTTTCTACACTAATTTATACACTTAAAAAAAAATCGAAATACGCCCCCCTATATTTAAACTTCTAAAAGCCAAAATCAACTATTTTCCTTAATATTCTTTCCAAATTAATTAAATATTATTTAGCATCTGCTCGTGAATTTATTTGTATTCAAAATAAAATATTTATTAAATAAAAAAGTAATGAAAATCCGAACTGCAATTAAAAAATAAGAAATGTAAATTAAAACTAACATAATTGCAGCAAAATATCCTTGCCGCTTTCTTGGTAATAATTAATAATAATCAAAGAACAAATTGTGCTACATTTTATGACTCATTCCAAAATGATTCATGAAAATATTATTTTGCTTCAAATAGTTTTAAATAAAAAAGTTTCTCATCCATTGTTGATTTGGCAACAGTGGTTTAAATACTCAAAATTAATTTCAATGCTAATTCATGGGAAATTCGCCGAAAGATAGTCATTTATTTTCCTCCGGACGACAGCAACGGACAAAATGTATGAAAGTTTGGGTTCCTGAGGTCATAGATTTCTAACAAAAAAAAATAATTTTTTAGATCCGATGGTAGAACCGATTTTGGAAAGGGTGGGGGGTACGGACAGACAAACAGACGGATAGACAACAGACGGAAAGGCAGACAGACATACGAACAGACAGACAGAGGACATCAACCGCATTTCAATACCTACATGATTTAAATGACTCAAATTGAATTTCAATGCTAATTCATGGGAAATTCGCCGACAATAGTAATTTATATCCTCCGGACGTACGACAGACGGACAAAAGTATGAAAGTTGGGTATCTGAGGTCGTAGCTTTCTAAAAAAAAGAAATTTTAAGATCCGTGGATGAACTGTTTTGAAGGGGGTACGGACGACAGACGGACAGACAGATAGACGGAAAGAAAAGACAGACAACGAACATACAGCAGATGGACATCATCCGCTTTTTCAATACCTACAGTGATTTAAATGACTCAAATTGATTTCAATCTAATTCAATGGGAAATTCGCCGACAGATGTAGATTTATGTCCGTCTGGGCGTACAGACGACGGACAAAAGTTGAAATTGGGTATCTGAGGTCATAGCTTTTCTAACAAAAAAAGAATTTTTAAGATCCGATGGATAGCCGATTTTGGAAGGGGGTACGGACAGCGACAGACGGACGACAGGCGGACGACGACGGACGACATCGAACAGAATACTACAACGACAGACAGATGGCGCAGACGATGGACATCAACCGCATTTCAATACCTACGTGATTTAAATGACTCAAATTGAATTTCAATGCTATTCAATGGGAATTCCCGACGTAGTAGATTTATGTCCGTCCGGACGTACAGACAGACGGACAAAAGTATGAAAGTTTGGGTATCTGGGTCATAGCTTTCTAAAAAAAAGAATTTTTAAGATCCGATGATTAGAACCGTTTGGAAGGGGGGTACAGACAGACAGACAAACGACAGACAGATGGACCAGACATACGAACAGACAGACATACGAACAGACAGACAGATGGACAGACAGACAGATGGACCATCAACCGCATTTCAATACCTACAGTGATTTAAATGACTCAAAATTGAATTTCAATGCTAATTCAATGGGAAATTCGCCGACAGTAGTAATTTTGTCCGTCCGGACGTACAACAGACGGACAAAAAGTATGAAAGTTGGGTATCTGAGTTATAGCTTTCTAACAAGAAAATAATTTTGAAGATCCGATGATTAGAACGATTTTGGAAGGGGGGTACGACGGACAGACGGACAGACGGACCATCGACCGCATGTCAATACCTACTTTTTTCATTTTTTTTAATTCTTTTGAATTAAAAAAGAAAAGTAGCAAAAAAATGCAAGCGAATGAAAACTTTAAATGTGTTTTTCTCTCGTGTTCATTTTTTTCCTTGATGACAAGTTTTTCAAAACGCTAAGGCTTTTTTAATTATTGATAAAAGTCTAAGGAATTTTGTATGCATCTGTCAAATATGGTAACTGTCGCAATGCGTATCATTTTTATGAACTAAAATAAAGTAGTGGTTAGATACATTAAAAGGTTGTGTTTTATAATGAAAAGCATAAATTGTTAACTCGGTTTATTGCGACCGTAAACCTTCCAGATTCGATAATTCCTTTCTTTGAAATAACTATAAATAGACTAAAGATCAACTCAAGAAAGGGCTAAATTTTTGTAATTAAAGAAAACATTTTGTTCCGAGAGTAATTAAATTACGATCATATTTAAAACAAAAAATCGCTGTATTTCTTTTGGGAGGGCAATGGATGAAGAAGGGATCATAAAAAAAATAAATTAAATATTCGGAATTAGCCAATTAAATAATGGAATTCTTGTCCAAAATACAATGTAAACTTTTAAAAAAATAGCTCACAGTTTGTAGTGTAGATATTGGATTTAGCACTGGGAACCAAGAGCTGAGCAGGTCCGGTCGGGAGACGATAATGAGTCTGCGGTGCTTGTAAGGCACTCCATGGCCGATTCTGGGCTCCGGGGTGCGTTATGAAAATGTGGGCTGGAATTGACCTCAGCTAAGCAGGGAAACCGCTCAGAAGTCAGGCAGGCAGTGTCACAGAGCTCCGGATGGCTACGTCAGATGTACGGCAAAGAAGGCATTTGATGAGGGATTTGTGTATGAAGTGGTCTCGAGTGCGCGTTTCAGCGTTGTGGACCAAAGAAGCCAATTCTTTTATGTGCTTAGAGTCTCATGATTTTTTGATGGAAAAAGTAAAAAAGTTCCGTAGTTGTGTCGAAAATGCATCCCCTCTTTTTCTTCGTAGGCGTGCCTTGCTGTACAATTGGTTGTGACGTAAAGTGACGTGTTGCGTGGGGTTCCTTCACTCCTGCGATAGGTTCAACTATTTTTTATGTATTTCTTCTTTCCAATGATATCGTCCTGAGAATATACTAGTTCCAGACTTTTTTCTTGGAAGGGATGATGAGAATCCCCCTGCGTCGTCGCCAAAAAGCTCGCAAACTGTTATCATGTCAGAAATTCAAATGAATTTATGGCTTTAGTGCCCCCACTTATCCAACTACAAACAGCCTAAAAGATTGAAAACTTCGGTGGGAAAGCGTTTGGAAGAGGAGTGATGTGTTATTCAAAATAGCAATTAACGCATCACGACATAACATCCCCTTCCTTTTTTAAAAAAAAAATCCTACAAATAAAATCTATTAAAAGCCGAATAAAATATAAGATATCACCTTATTCAAGCATTGCCCCTACCAAATTACAAATGAATATGTATTCATTCAAAGATCCTGAAATAAGTATATAATAAAGTACACTTACACATGCAGTAGATTCACAATATTAAAATACATATTAATTTATGCATTTCTTCATGCTGAAATAAAATCATATTTGTAATTCATTACAAAATCATTCAGGGCAAAGTTCTCATTATTATTAATATATATTCTTAGTTCATATAATCACTTTTTTGATTTGTCCCTAGAATCATTGCAATCAGTTCTTTGTTGCAGATTGTCTTTCTGTAAAAGTTATTGTAAGATCCCTTTTATTCACATGTGAGCCAAATAGCAACAAATATCAGTACAAGATTCCATTATACAATACAAAACTTATGACAAAGAACTAAAATCTTTAACTTTGTCCAAAATGATCAGCAAAAAAAAGTTTAAATATTTAATCAAATCCAAAAATATTCAATGAAGAAATGAAATAATCAAATAATCAAAGTAGAAAAAGATTTTCCTTAATCCATTGTCAAACCAAAATGAAATCCATGCCTAAATAAAAGTAAAACGCACAAACTGAACTGAAACCCATTTGCTGCAAACCAGAGCTCACTTAGAAAAACCTAATTTGCCCACCAAAAAAATAAATCCAAACCAGTAAGTCACCCGCGAATGCAGCTACTACTACAACTTCGAAGGGACCCTTTTGTTTAACCCTCGGAGAGCGAGTTTCTTGCCGTCAAAGCTCCTTCTACATCGTTGGACACCGCTGGTAAAGTTGTATCGTTTCATCAATTAATCCCTTCCCTTCTAGCTAAAAAAAAATAATTTACAAAATAACTGATCACTAAAAAGTCTAAAATGTAATTCTTTAAAAAAAAAAGTACTCTAATCTAAGCAATTTTTGCCTATTCTAAACACATAGCTTTAAATCATTTCATTCTGCTGGCAAATCATCTCAATAAATGTAAAAATGTCAATTATTAAAATAGTATAATCAAAACAATCTACTTATAAAATATGTAAATCTTTCCAGTATTTGATTTAATAACAGCTGTAAAATGATTAAAAAAAATATATATCCCTTTTGATGAAACAAAACCCTCTTGAATAAATAAAGATTACTCTCATAAAAATCCTTGATAAAAAAATAGTTGATCTAACAATCAAAAAAAAATAATAATAATCGTAAAAATATTTAACAATGTGAAGAAAAATCTGTTAAAACGTCTAAAAATGCCAAATGATTAATTTTTCACATGCACCTTTCTCAGCCCAAAAGAAAAATCGGCGAAGCATGAATGAATTGATCCTCCCATATGCAGACAAGCGTCGCCTTATCAGCGCATGTAAGATGGTGAGAAATAGGTAACTCCCCTTTACCTGTTATTTTTTTTATAGCTGTATGATTTTTTTTTGTGTTTCAAGAAGCCTTTTTTTAAAATCTTCAAAATTTTTTTTTCTTTTGTTTAAAATTGCCGTTTACCCCCAAAATATTTTAAAAAACACAAAAAGAATTCTTTTTTTCTCTTATATTTTAATTTTTAATTTTTATTTGGGAAACTGTTCTCCAAAAAAAAATTGTTTTCCACTTTTCCCTTCTCCCCCCGGGGGGGGGTATAAACTTCTCTACCTTTAGACGGATAGGGCCCTCCTCCGATGACGTAGCCCGAATGCGTATCAGCTGCCCCCCCGTCATGCAGCCACGTGACTTTCGACTTGAAACCGAAACTTTGCAAAATTTTTTCTTCGTGGGTCGAAAAATTGTAATGAGTTAGATAAAATTTTTCCCAAAAAACGATTTAGCGATGGCAAGTTTCTCCTTACTAGTTCAAAAGAAGTCCCTTTTCAATAATTTTAGAAACAAAAAATTGAAAATAAAAGAAGGGTTTTTTTTTTATTAAACTAACTCATGGAAAAAATCAGGACTGGTTTGGGGGGAGCCCAAGTTTGGTGAACTAATACAAAATGGAACTCAAGAAAATTTCCCTCCCTTTGGGGCAAAGAATTGTCTGCGGTCAGTGTAAAATTTTTATTCTTTCAGATGTATTTATAAAATGTTTGTTTTAGTTCGTTTTTTTTGAAAACAAAAAATTTTAGTTTGTTTTTTTGTAACCGATTTTTTAAAAAAAAAAATTCTTGTAAAAACTTTGTCTTTTTTTAAGATTTCCATACTTAATCTTATTTTTTTCTAAATAAAGGCAGTAAAAAGTAAAATAAAGATCATAATTTTAAAAAAAACGTTTTAAACTGTATTATTTTGACAATATTTTTTACAAGAGTTGTAAAAAATTTAATGTTCTTTTCCAGTAAAAAAGTGTTTGTCACCATAGTGGGGTTCCAAAAACAGGGGCCCTTTTAGAAGGGCCCTTTCAAAAAATCCCCAGAGATCAAAACAAATGGGGATTTCAAAGAATGCGATTGCCCTTATACATTTTTATCAAGGTGAAATTGGAGACTTGCAAAAAAGAGAAATAGATATTTTGAAGGGTAAGTCAAATTTTTGAAAAAATAAAAAGCTTTTTTTTTACCCATTCTATTTCCAAATTTTTGGTAGGGTAAAGAAATCCCTTTATTAACCATTAGCATCCCCTTGAGTACCTAAACCCAATAGTCTGAATACAAAAAACTTAGGCTGGAAATGAAAGTGTGAGAACCAAGGGTTTTTGGGATGT
>JAFNEN010003082.1:0-12900 GCA_019343175.1 Oedothorax gibbosus
TGATAAATTTTTTGAAAGGTATAATCCTTTTTATAAACGGCAAATAATTCATTTTTTTATATCTATTCATTCATTAAATCGTTGCGAAAATGACACTTTACGTACTTACGTCACCCCCCAGTCCCAAAAAGTATACTTTCGGCACTGTGCGGTAAAGTAAAAAGGTATTGATTGGTTAGAAAAAAAAAAATGATGTCAGGGGGAAATCTCCAGGGGAAACAAAGATGTCATAAAACCCAAATTTTTCTATTGGTTTTTTTATTTTGCTTTTTCTAAATCTCCAGGAAACAAAAAGACTAAAAAAATTTTTAAATTCATTTTGTTTAAAAAATAAAAAATTTTTTTAAAATTTTTTTTATTTGCTTTTTCAAAATACCCCCTTTGGAAACAAAAATGATGTATAAAATACTCTTTGGGTAAAATTTTTTTTGACGTTATTAAAAAAAATAAGTAAGCATAAGCACGTGCCAATAATATTTTTTTAAGCTTTTGTCTTTATTTCCCTCGACTACGGTCTCGTAAATAAAACCCTCGTTTAATAAAGTTTTTTTTGGCACTATTTGCTTAAAAACTTTTTTATAGGTGGAACCCCAAACCCCTTCCGCCCGAGATGAACCGCCCCCGGGTGTACCGCGTCGTCCCTCCCGCTGCGCGCAACGCTCTACTACGAGGGTCCCGTCTGGCCTCCTCCTGTCATGTACTTCATCCCCTTCCTGGTACGGCGGGCTCAACACGACTTTTTCCACGGTGCTCGCGCCAAGTCGAGAGGAGGACGCGATCGCAAGCAAAAGGGTTTTTGGGGTTGGGGACTATGCTGGGGTGGCGTGTGCGTCTTCTTGGCTTGTAATATCTTGGGGCTTTTGGTAAACGTGGTGGAGTATTTTGAGTTTTTTTTCCGCCTTTGGGTTTGGGAAATTTGGATTTGTTTCATTTGGTTGTTAAAAGGGCCCTATGATAAAGGCCTTTTTTGATTTGGCTTTTTAAATTTTAATAAATGAAAATTTCCTGCGGGGGGAAAAAATTCCATTTAAATACAAAAAAAAAAAATAAAAAAAAATTTGCCAAAAAAAAGGGCCCAAGGGGGGTTCAAAAAAATTTAAAATACATTCCATTTTCAATGACTGAAAAATTCCTTTAAAAAACTTCTACTCCTTCAAAATGCACAACAAAATCTGGTAAAGCTTTCCACTCATTGAAACTCTATTTAACAAGAATTCAAAAAGAACTAAAAAAGCCATTTTTTCCGTTATTAAAATTACTGAATTTAATGGGGAAAAAAAAATAGGTTCCTAAAAAAAAAATTCATCAACAGCCGTTTCTACATAGATTTAACACTTTTAAAAAAAAAATCGAAACACAGCACCCCCTATAATTAAACTTCAAAAACCAAAATAACTATTTTTTTTAAATTTTTTTGCAAATTTAAATTAAAATTTTATCATCTGCTCGGATTTTTTTTATTAAGAAAAATATTTATTAATAACAAAAGTAATGAAACTACCCGAACTGCAAAAAAAAAAGAAAGTAAATTAAAACTAAGCATAATTGCATGCAAAAAATGCCTTCCCGCTTTTTGTAGATAAAAAAAGAATTCAAAAATCAAATTTTTTTCTACTTTTAGACGTCATTCCAAAAAAGATTTTGAAAATATTTTTTGTTCAAAAATGTTTAATAAAATTTCTATCCTTTTTTGGCAAAAGTGATTAATGGGGCTCAAAAATTTAATTTCAAAAAAAAAAAAATTCAAAGGGAAAATTTGCCGCAGATAGTAATTTAGTCCCCCGGACGAACAGAAGACGGACAAAAAAAAATATGAAAGTTGGGGTCTAGGCTGCTTTTAAAAAAAAAGAATTTTTTTAAATCCATGATTT
Source organism: Oedothorax gibbosus (assembly GCA_019343175.1). Taxonomy (NCBI): domain Eukaryota; kingdom Metazoa; phylum Arthropoda; class Arachnida; order Araneae; family Linyphiidae; genus Oedothorax; species Oedothorax gibbosus. Next base: position 1,872 of record JAFNEN010003082.1, read on the forward strand.
GAAAAATTTTGGAAGGGGGTACGACAGACAGACAAAAGGACAGACGCGGACAGACATACGAAAACCAAATACGAACAGACGAAGATGGCGAAGACGTTGGACTCAACCCCCATTTCAAACCACAGTGTTTTAAAAGACTCAAAATTTAATTTTAATGCTAATTTAATGGGAAATTTCCCGGACAGATAGTAGATTTTTGTCCGCCGGACGACAGACAGACGGACAAAAAGTATGAAAGTTTGGGGATCTGAGGTCTAGCTTTCTAACAAAAAAAGAATTTTTAAGATCCGAGATTAGAACCGATTTTGGAAGGGGGGTACAGACAGAAGAAAAAACGGACAGACAGGCGGACAGACAGGCGGGCAGACATACGAACAGAAAGAATACGAACAGACAGAAGATGGACAGACAGACAGATGGACAGACAGACAGTTGGACATCAACCGCATTTAATACCACAGTGATTTTAAAAGACTCAAAAATTTAATTTCAATGCTAATTCAATGGGAAATTCGCCGACATCTAGTAGATTTATGTCCGCCCCGGGGCGTACAGACAGACGGGGCAAAAAATATGAAAGTTTGGGGATCTGAGGTCATAGCTTTCTAACAAAAAAAATTTTTAAAACCCATGATTAGAACCGATTTTTGGGAAAGGGGGGGACAGACAGACAACAAACGGAAGACAGGCGGACAGACAGGCGGACAGACAGGCGGACAGATAGACATACGAACGGGGCAGAAAGAGGGGGCAGACAGACAGGGAAAACAGACAGAGGCAGACAGACAGATGGACATCAACTGCATTTCAATCTACAGTGATTTAAATGATAAAATTTAATTTCAAGCTAATTCAATGGGAAATTCCCGACAGATAGTAGATTTATGCCGCCGGACGTCAGACAGGACGGACAAAAAGTATGAAAGTTGGGATCTGAGGTCATAGCTTTCTAACAAAAAAAGAATTTTTTAAAATCCCTGTTAGAACCCTTTTGGAAGGGGGGTACAGACAGAAAACGGACAGTCAGGGGAAGACGGGGGAAGAAACTACGAACAGACAAAAGAGGACAAAAGACAGAAACGGACTCGACGCTGTAATACCTATTTTTTTATTTTTTAATTCTTTCAATTAAAAAAGAAAAGTAGGCTAAAATAATTTTTTTTTTACCTCCTTTTAAAAAAATGTTTATTAATTTCTGACATGCTTTTAAAAGGAAAACCTAAGCCCCCATGTCCCCCCAACCCTCCGATAATTCGATGTGCTAGAAAATTTAGTTAATTGTCAAAAAATCACCAAAAAAACCCAAAGAACGATTGACCATTATATCCTAACTGCCCTTGTTTTGGTTTGGTTGAGGTTACGTCCCCCCGGGAGCTAACAAGAAAACTGGGATGAGAACTGTAAAATTGAGTGATGGTCAAGTGCCGGATCGACACCAAAGCGGGGCCCCCCGCTATTTGTGACATAGCTCCCCGTGGCGTCAGAATTTTTTAAAAAAACAGTTTTTAAATTTTCATATAGTCTGGGGGTTGACAGTAGCTATTGTCCCTTACGCAAGACTTAAAAAATTTAAAAACCTATATTTTTCCAAACATTTCAATATGGGGTGATTTCTTTGTGACCCGTACCCCTTTTTTTCGATCTTGAATTTTTTTTTACAATAGTTAGCAGAGGAAAGAATTTTTTTCCTTCTCAGTGGGAATCTAAAAGAAAAATCTTTTGTTTGTTGAGTCTGTTACGTCGCAAAAGGCCCAACGGGGGCTTTTTTTGACAGCACCAAAATTAAACCGCCCTCCCAAATGAGTGTCGAACTTTCAGAAGCGACATCGTATGCGGCGGGGGATTTTAGTTTTTTTAACGTTTAAACCCCCCCTACTTGGGGATATTCCCGGAATTTTTGGTTTTCACCCGACGGCCATGGGGCCCAGTTATTTTGAAAATCCCCCCGGGAGAGCCTTGGACCTTTCGTATCAAGCCAAGCCCTTAAACCCTTTTTTTTTCCCCACTTTTTCTTTTTCGTTTTTAATACAATTTTAAAAATTTTAAATTTTGGGAAAAAAAAAACGTGCCAAAAATTTCTAACGAGGGGGCGCGCCCTGACCCCAGAAAAGGGCAAAGGGCCCCCGTTTCCCCCCCCCATTAAGGGAGGAAAAAAAAACTACGAAAAAATCCCTTTTTAAATTTAAAATTACAAACAAAAATACCAAAAAAAATTTTCTAGCTGCATTTTGTAACTTTTTTGTGACTAAAAAAAAATGGGAAACCCCTTTTTTTGTAAATTTTTTTGGTTTTTTTGAAATTTTAAAATTTTAAAAGGTTTTTTTTGTAGTTTTTTTTTCCCCTTTAAAGTGGTGGGGAAAAACGGGCCCCTTTTTCCCCCTTTTTTCTTGGGCTAAAGCCGCCCCCTCCCTAGCTGGAGGTCCGTGATTCCCCAAAAAAAAACTTTAACTATGATTCGGGGGGAAAAATCAATTCAAAACATCTTTTAGAGCGAGGGGTCACTCGAAAACGAGTTTTTTGGGAAAATTTAAAATTGAGTGTATTTTAGTCACGTTTTTTATTTAAAAACCCCCGTTGGGGGGAAAAAAAAATTTAACAAGCATTTTTTCCTCAAACATTGAGCCCAAAAGGGGAAAAAGGGGGTGAGGTGTCAGCGAGCCAAAAAAACCCCCCTCGCCCCTTTGAGCGAAACTGGCAAAAAAAGGATATTTTCCCTACACTTGTATGCAAAGTTTTATGAGACCCCTTATCATTTTGATTTTGGGCCCCCAATTATTTAAAATTTTTAGTTCAAAAAAAATTAACTTTCTTTCATTTAAAAATTTCCCAATTTTTTAAAAAATAACCATGGGGCACTCAAAGAACCAGCGAAGACGAACCCAAAATTTCGAAATAGGAAAAATTTTAGGTTTTCTGCCCGTTCGTTTCTGCTGGGGCCCTTGCGTGATTCCTCCTTTTGTTAAATTTAACCGGCCGTTTGGGCCCTGTTCATGAATCCCAAAAATCCCCCCACGTTCTTTTAGCTCGATATTCAAAAGAATTTTTTTAAAAGGGGTTAAAAAAAAATTTTTTTCGCCTTATTTTCAACAGGTATCCAACCTCCTATGACAGTCAAAATCGTGGGGAAAATTCGTCTCTACTGCATCTTCGGGGAAAAATTTAAGAGGGCCTTCCTGGGGTCTTTGCAGAAATCCGCCCCGAAGAGGGGGCATCAACGACATTTTTCCCCCGGGGAGCAAAGTGGATCAGTTTTAAACGGGGAAATCGTAAGGGGGGTCGCAAAATCATTCGGATGAAGGGAAAAAAGTCACATAGGGGGTGAAAATGTGCTCGGGCGGGTTTTTACAAAATAAATTTTTTTTTTTTGACAAGTTTTATTTTTCCCCAAAATGATAGGGTAATAAAGAAAAGGGAAAATAAAGTCCTCAAAAATCCGCTAAAACATTCCCGTACGTGAACGGAATGGTTTTTTGGCTCGAAATTTTGGGCAGACCCCCCTGCACTGGGGTCGCCAGTTTTGGGAAGGGGCCCCCTGAAAGTCTCTCGTTCTCGGGGGGCGGAAGATCTTTAAAACTTGCTCTAAATGCGTTCAGCGGGGCCCCCCCCGAACACATTCTGGACTCGTCGGCCTTTCCAAAAAGGTGTTTTCCCCTTTTTTCCCCTTTGGTTATCGCTTTTGCGGGTTTAAAAATCTTTTGGATTTTTTCTGACTTCGGGCAGACCAAAAGGGGGTTTCAAAACAACCCAAAAACGTGAAAAGGAAACTTTTCACATTTTGGGGCCGTAACGTTAAACCAATGAAATTTCGACAATAAACTTTGTATTGCACATTTTTTTTCTTTTGAAAATGGGAGCTGGGGGATAAAAAATGTGTAAAAAAAAACCATGAAGTTCAGCGGGTCCCTTCAAACATTCCATGGGGGTTTACGGAATTTCATAGGGGCTGCTGACATTGGGGTTTTCACGATCACCCACTATAAAATTTTGCATTGCAAAGGGTTTTTTGGTACAACTGTAGATTTTAAAAAGAAAAATGTAGGACGAGAGAGTAAAGGGGGGATCATTGCATTTTGAGGGGGGCGACAGGAAAAAACAGCCTTTCAAGACTTATTTAGGGGCCCCTAAAGTGTTGATTTTTTCCGGCAAAAAGTTTTCCAAGTGTTCCAAACCCCCTTGATACCGGTTTCCCCCCCGGGGAAATTTCCCCCGATTTCCAAAACCCCTTTTTAAATTCCCCAAAAAAAAAAAAACATCACACGGGTTTTTTTTTTTAATACTAGTGACGCACCAAAACCCAGTTTTTGTGATTACGTGCGTAAAGATGAAAAAAAAAACCCCTTTAAAAAAAGATTTTTATAAAATTATTAAAGTTTTTTTTGAAAAAATATTATACTTTTTTTTATAGTTGGGGGTTCAACTAAAATTTTTAAATTAAAATATTGGAAGGTATTTTTAGCGAAACTGCACACACAATAAAACTCTTAAAAAAAAAAGAGTGAAATTCCCCCTATGGGAAAGAAAAAATGCATTTTCGGCAGGGAAAAAGGGGGGGAAAAATTAACCAGATGATTTTAAAAACCGCCTTTTAAGAGTGTAGGACGAAATTTTTTTTTTTTTTTTTTTTACCCACCCCAAAAAAAAAAAAAAAAATTTTCCCCCAAAAAGGGGAGAAGTTTTTTTTCGGCGGGAAAAGGGGAGGGGAAATTAATCAGACTGATTTAAAAAACCGTCTTTTGTTTAAGAGGTCCCCTATTAACTGAAAAACGAAGTTTTTTTTCGTGATTTTTTTTTTTACGTTTTTTTTTTTTCCCAGTGATACCATATATCACTTGATATCAAATTCTCCATCGTTTTTCTTTTGAGTGAAACTATAAACGATAAAAACGTTTGGGGCCCCTGATTTCCGGCGGGGAAAAAAGGGGCAGGCCCAGGGCCCCCCCATTTTAAAGGGGAGGCCCCGCAAAATTTTTAGGGACATTTATGCTCAATAAAACCCCCCCCAAAATTTTTTTTAATATGAAGTATAAAAAAAAAATTTTAAATTCTGAAAAAAAATTAACTATGCAATTTTTTTAAAAAATCGGGAATTAATAAATTCAAAAAAAAAAAAATTTTTGGGGGGGGGGGGGGGGTTTTTTTGAGCCCAATTTTTTGGCTTTTCCCAAAAGCAAATACTTCGTTTTTTTTGAAAACACAAAAAGGGGAAAAATTACGTGAAAAGTATTTTTCGGGGTTTTTTTTTGGGGGCCCCCCCAAATTTTTGCTCGTCCCCGGGCCCCCCTAAATTTGTAAGTCGGGCCTAAAAACGATGGAATGACGAAAAGAGGCTTGAAACACTATGGCATAAAAATTGTGTTGCCAAAAAATGCAAGGTGAATGATAAATAAAAGCAATTTTTTTTAAAAAAAAATTTTTTTGGGGTTTGGTTTTTCAATTCTCGTTTCACACGTCAGGGCCAAATAAGAAATTGACTACAAGGCCAAAAAATTTTTTCCCCCAAAAAAAGGGTGGGGGGGGGAAAATTTTTACGTGTAATTCCCATGACGTGTTCCGAAAAAAGAAAACCCCGTCTCGAAACCTTTTTGGGGAACCCCTCTTTCCCCGGGTGACCAAATTTTGGGGTTTCCCCAATTTGGCTGAAATATTTTTGGGTTCCTTTCCCGGGACTGGGGAGGTGACGTCAAAATTCCGTCTACGCCCCATGTTTGAGAGGCTTCTTGGCCCTTTTTGTTGAATTGGGGCCCCCCACGATAGCTTTGTCAAAAATACCAATACAAATTGGGATGTCAAGTTGAAATGACTTTTGGAAAAGGGAAAAAAAATATTTTAAAAATTTCTAGTTTTTTTCCCAAAATCAAGTAAAAAAATCATGGCATTTTCAGGGCCCATCAAAATAGTCAGATTTCTTTATTCATGGGAAAGAGTGTTTTACTGTAAGGAATTTATTGGTTTAGATATTGTGACTTTAAATATTATTTTTCAAAATTTTTTAAAGTACTAAAAAAAATCTGTTGAGTAGTGGGAAAAACCCCCCCAAAAAAACTTTAAAAAAACGGGGGGACCCAGTACAATCGGCTTAAAATTTTTAAAATTTTTAAATTTATTATTTTAAAAAAGTTTAAGGGGGAAAAAATCATTCATTCATGAGATAATTTTTAAAAAATAGGTTTTTTGGGGAAAAAAAAAACGTTTTCTTTTATCATAAAGAGCAAAAAAATTTTATTTTGGGGTTTTTTAAAAAATTCAGGGGTAAATAAAAGTATTCAGGGGGGTTTTAAAAAAAATTTTTTTTAGGGGAAAAATAAAAAGCAGGGGGAAAAAAATTTAAAGTATTTTTTGGGGTAAATATAAAGTATTAGGGTTTAAAAATAATGTATTTATTTTTTAAATATTGACCCTGCCCTTTCCCCGGGGAAAGGGTTAAAATTTAAAACCCTTTCACACTTGAAGGGGTTTCCCGGGAATTTTGCCCCCGCCTTCGGGACCGGATGATCTCAGAAACAATTTAAGTCAATTGGTATTTCTGTAACAAAAATTGATGTAAATTGAAAAAAATTTTTTTAAAAAAAAACTCTGTTTTCTTAAATTGTAATAATTTTTTTTTTAAAAAATTTGTAATTTTAGTTAAAAAACATTACAAAATTAACCCAGGAGTGAAAAACCTTTTTCCACGGAGAAAGAAAAAAACCCAAATTGGTTTGTTACAGGGAAACGGGCACTTAAAAAACCCTTTCCCCAATATTTTTTGGGGGAAAACCCAAAAAAAACCCCCTTTTTAAAAAATCAGAAAAAAATTTGCCAAAAAAAGGCCTTAGTAAAAAATTATTTCTAAAATTCCCAAAATTTTTTAAAACCCCAAAAAAATTAAAATATTTTCATTAATATTTTTTTCACAAATTAATAATTACTATAAATCGTATTTCTATTTTTTGTTTAAAAATTTTTAAAAAAAAATGATGCAATATTTTTTTTTAAAAAAAATATCTTTTGTCCCAAAAATTTCCCCGTTTTTTAAAAATTTTTTTGAAAAAAGAAGAATAAAAATTAGTTTAAAAATTTAAAGCTTTAAAAAATAAAAGCGAACTTTTTATATTTTTTTTTAACAAAGTTAGAATTCTCTAGCATTCTTCTCTTTCTCATAATAATAAGAACCCAAACAAAAGAACTTTTGTGATATTACAACAATCCCCCAAAATTTAAACATACCACAAAATATTTTTTAAGGGTTTTTTATTTTTTTTAAATAAAGGGTTTTCGGCGTTTTCGAAATGGAAAAAGTGAAAAAATTGAATGAAAAAAGGAATTTACATGTATTCCCAAAGTTGAAAAAAATTTTTATTTTTAATTTTAAATATACTTCAAATTTTAAAAAATTTTTTAATAAAAAATGGGGTGTTACCTACCCCGATTTCTTTTTTTAAAAATGACGAAAACACTTTTATTTTTGCGGCTTGCTTTCCTGGGGAAAGTGGGTGACAGACGGATGGACGAACGATTTAAAATTTTCCCCCTTTTTTTTGTTATAAACGTAGTTGGGAACTAAAAAAAAATTCGTAAAAAGGGGGGGGTTTTTTTTCCTTAAGGTTTTTTAATTTTTTTTTTTTAAATTGCCATTTTTTAAATGTTTTCTTACACTTATGTTGCGTGAATATTTTTTTTGTAAAAGGGTTATTTTAAAAGGAATAGGAACGTATAAAAATTAAAGAAATTAAAAAATTTATGAACCTAAAGATTAAAACCCTAAAAACTAAGGTATACAGTTATGGTTTAATTTTAAATTTAAATTGTGTTTTGGGGAAAATGGTTAAAAAAAGATTTTTAAATTTTTTTTAACCAAAAACGCGATTCTAAAAAATTTGGGAAAATTTTTTCCCGAAAAAAAGTAAATTTTTTTTTTTTCTATCTGGGATAAATTTCCCAAGTTTTCGATTTTTTTTCTATTTTTAAAAAAAAGGGGAAAAAAAAATCTTTTTTGTATTTTGGGGGGTTTTAAAAAGGGTTTTCATTTCCCAAATTAGATTTTTTAAAAATTTTTCGTTTGTTTATTTTAACTTTTTTTTTTTTTAAGTTTAAAATCGTTTAATTTTTTTAAAAAAAAAAATTTTAAAAAAGGGGAATTTAAAGAGTAAAAAATCTTTAAAAATAGTTTTAAAAAAAACACATTTCCCCCTTTTTTAAACAGCTAAAGTTCCATAAAAGGGAAACCTTTCACTTGGGGGCCCAAATTTTGCCCCCACCCCCCAAAAGTTTCCCCAAAAAAAAAATAATTAAAATAGCTAAAAAATTTTAAATTAGATTTAAAAAAATGGTGTAAAATTTTATCCCCCTCATTAAAGAAAATTTTTTTTAGGGTTTTTTTTAGCCCAAAATTTTTTTTAGGTTTTTTTTTGGGGGGTTTCCGTCCGAAAAATTGGGTTTAAAAAAATTTTTCATTTAAGGGGGGGAAAGGCGGCTGGAGCCCGGGGGGCCCAAAGAAAGGGGACCCCGTGTTAATCCAAGGCGAAAAAAACTATTTTCTCTGCCCCCATTTCTCCGGCTCTATTGAAAATTTTTTTTTCGGATTTTTTTTTATGATGCAGGTAAATTTACTTCAGGGGGCCCACAATCCCCTTTTTAAAAATTTGGGCGATTTTTTTTATAATTTTAATAATAAATTTTTTTCCCAAAAAATTCGAAGCCCAAATTTTAAAAAATGAGATTTTTGAGACCTTAAGTTTTTCTACATTTTTATTTAAAAAAAAACCTTTTTTAAAAAAATTCAAACAGCCGGGGAAAAGTGGCCCGAGAAAAAAATTTTTTTTCCCTTAGATTAACTGAGCACTTGAGTTTGGAGACCCCCCAAATCCCGCGCCCCCCTTCCCCCCTTTAAACTTAAGAAAACAAACTTTTTTTTTGTATTGCCAAAAATTTAAAAAAGGGTTTTTTTTTACTTTTTAAAGAAAAAGGGGGTGTTTCCCCCCCCTTTCCCCAAAAAAATTTTAAAAAAATTTTTAATATGGAATCCTTTTTTTGAAAAAAAAATTAAGAAATCTTTTTCGACGCTATGGGGGCCCAAAATTTCCGCTTTTTCGTACTTTTAAACAAAAAAGTTTTTTTTTTTTATTTTTTTTTCAACATAAAAAAGTTTGGGGGGTTTTTTTTTAGGGGATAAAAAAACCCCTTTTTGAATTTTTGGTTTTTAAAAAATTATGGGGTAAAACTACGTCTGGGGCGTGTTGCTTTGGGAAAAAACACAATATGGAACATGATTTCTTTTTGTTCTATTAGCAAGAAGGGGCTTTTGGGTTTTTGGGGGGGTTGCAATAGGGAAATTTAAAAAGGGGAAAAAATAGGGGGTTTTTCTTCACTAAAAAAAAACCGCAACACCTCTATTTTTTTTCTTTAATCGATGGGGTTTTTAAACAAAATGAAAACAAAAATAGTGGGAAAGAAATCATTAAACCCCCGAGGTGGGAAAAAAAAAAGCCATTTGCCATACAAATAAGGAGAGAAAGGGTACGTAATAAAACCCGCGCTTGGGGGGGAAAAAAAAATACACAATTTCGCCACAGTAATAATAGTGTAAAAAACGTTAGCGTTAAGCATTTTCTACTTACGGAAGTCCGAAAATCCCTTTTTTTGATAAAAACCCCGTTCAGAGTGTCCCCCCCCCCCCCACTAAAGAAAAAAATAGAAAAAAAAAAGGGGGGAGGGGGGTTTTCAAAGAGTTTCTTTGCTTCTTGTTCCACCAGAATCACACTTACATAAACCGAGATTAGTTTAGGGAACAAAGAAAAAAATATTTTTTATACAGTTTTTTCCCTTTTTTTTTAAATTTTCCCTTTTAAAAAGGGGGTTCCCTAGTTGCATTGAAAAATCCTTCACGATTTTTCAGTTAATTTTGAAAAATCTTTTTTAAAAAAGGGGAAGATATTAAATAAAGCTTTTTTTTTTTAAGGCGGGGTTCAACAATTTATTTGAGAAAAAAGATTTTAAAATTACGATGACAACGAATAACTTACGATAATACAGTTTATGATGGAGATCATTTCTTAATTTTCCTAGAGATAAGCATTTAGTAAAAAACTTTTTTTTTCATGCTAAATTTACTAAAAAAGTCCCTTTAAAAGATAACGAATTTTTTTTTTAAAATTCGAAAAAATTGTGTAAAATTTTAAAAAATAGGTATTTTAGGAAAAAAAAAGTTCATAAAGAACAAAAAAAAGCCATTTCCTGTTACTTAAATACTTAGGTTCTAAATGGGAAAAAAAACTAGGGTTTCCCAAAGTAAAATACATAAAAAGGTTTTTACACTAGATTTTTCACATTAGAAAAAAAAAACGAAACACACACCCCGCTATAATTTAAATTCAAAAAACAAAATCAAATATTTTTCTAAAATTCTTTGCAAATTAATTTTAAAAATTATTTTTCATTGCTCGTGATTTTTTTTTTGTTTGAAGAATAAATATTATTAAAAACAAAAGTAAGAAAAACTCCGAATGCATTAAAAAACAAGAAATGTAAAATTAAAATAAGTAATTGCAGCAAAAATATGCCTTGCCGCTTTTTAGATAATTAATGAATAATCAAAAAATCAAATTTTTCCCACATTTTATGAGTCTTCCCAAAATGATTCATGAAAAATTAATTTTTTTAAAAATGTTTAAATAAAGTTTTTTCAGCCATTTTTATTTGGAAAAAGAATTTAAATACCCCAAATTTAATTTTAATGCTAATTTAAAGGGAAATCGCCGACAGATAGAATTTATGTCCTTCCCACGTACAGACAGACGGACAAAAAGTATGAAAGTTTGGGGATCTGAGGGCTTTGTTTCTAACAAAAAAAAAATTTTTTAAGATCCCAGATTAGAACCGATTTTGGAAGGGGGGGGCAGGCAGACAGAAAACGGACAGAAGGGGACAGACGACGGGCAGAAACGAACAGACAGACAGACAGATGGCATCAACCGCATTTTAAAACCTACAGTGATTTTTAAAAGATTCAAAATTGAATTTCAATGCAATCAATGGAAATTCGCCGACAAAA
>JAFNEN010003083.1:0-12859 GCA_019343175.1 Oedothorax gibbosus
GTAAAAAATTTTTGTCATACTTACGAACAAACTCATAGCAAAACTAAAAATTCTTTTTTATTTTGTACGTATACTAAATTTCTAATGAATTTATATATACTGGAGGTTGATGTCCTTATCTTTTATAAGTTTGATGCATCGTTAAGGTAATTTTGACACTACCGATTGAAAAGAAATAATATAATTAAAACGATACAAATCGATAATGTAATATTCATCCATTAAAGATTTTCCAGAAACACGAATCTAATGACACTAAACGAGATTTATTTTTAATGGAATCTTTTTGGAGAATCTATAATAAATACTGGTATAAGGTTTGGTTTAATAAAACAGTGTTTCTAGATTTTCTATGGTGTTTTTTTAACTTCAAATGGGAAAATTCAGATAATTAAAAAAAAATACCTGACGTTTTAGAAATGATACTTATGTTAAAATTGTTTTAAAAAGTTTTGTTTGATTTTTTTTTATTTACTAGAGTTTATTTATAAAACATATTTATAAAATTATAAATGACTGAAATGTGTTATTATATATTTGTTAAAGCTCTTATTATAAATTTTAAGAATAATTTCAAAAATAACGTTGAAAAAATAAAAATATACATTAACTGCCAGACAAATATATCCCATGTTTGTTAAAAAATGTAAAATTTTAATTATGGAATTAAAAACACTGAATAGAATTAACTTTAAAGTAACACAAAAGAAGTAAATGAAACAAACCAGTTCTTTACTAACTATTGGATTATGAATGTAATTAGATAATATGAGGATATAACCAAAAATAATGATTTTGAGAGCGTTTTATGTCAATAAAATTGCAATAAAGTTAACCAAAAATCCGATTCATCGGGATATCACCTCCTCTTCTAAAATATCTAAAACTAACCTCAGTGCCTCACAGGTCTTTTGCGCCTGTTACAGCTTTACGAGACAGAGGAAAATGTATTGTGTTGTGGCATCAGATGTTTCAGTCATTATAATGTGGAAGTAGTCAAACTATCTATTGCTCAGTTTTAGACACTAGCTTGGTACGTATATTCACATCATACAAAAACTAGGGGGGGGGGGGGTAACACTATGACTTTCAATTACTGCTCAATAATACATTATTCACATTTTAAAGTTAATTATCTAACTTACAAGGTAGCTTCAAAAAATTAAAATATAAATGGTTCTATGGTATTTTACAGCTGGGGGAAAAAACGATCCACCTTCGTTTTTCGGCTGCTATAGTCAAGGAATTTTGTGAAAGGTGTCATTTTTCAGGAAATAGCGTAAGGAATTGGGAACTGGCACCAAAATTGTATAAAGGGTCGTCTACATATTAAATTGAGTACCAACTTTGAAAATTCCAATTGCAAACCGAAGTTTTTTAATATAAAAATGTTTATCGTCTTCAAAATACCCCAGAACCAAAAGAAAATTTATAATTTGCTTTATTTGTTGAGATATAAGCATTCAAAGTTGAACGCCCATAATGTTAAAAAAGTTTTCACAAACTTTTATTCATACCTCCACAAATAAAATGAATTAAAACCAATTTTTTTTTTTCATTATATACTTCTTAATCTTCCAAAAACAAATCACACAATTTTTTTCATCAATTTTTCATTATTATTTTTTATTTAAATTTAAATAAGAAAAAATAAAACTGAATAGAAACCCCAAATTTTTGTTACTAAATCGATAAGTAGATCAAGTAGAACCGAAATCCCGAATCTTTTAATTCAACAACAATTATTTGCCGAGTTATTGTAAAAATACTGAAAAAAAACGAATTTTAGGGACCGTGTAAAAAATTACTTAGCAAATTGGATCCTAATTTGATTATCGTTTGGAGGTTGAAAGCGTTTTTGGCAAATATTTATTCAAATTATTGATGTCTGTCAAATGTCTAAAAATCTTTTTTTGTTTCAAGTGCTACAATGTATTTTGTTTGTATAATTACATTAAATTATATCGATTACTATGTTTTTGAATGTATGTTATTTCCAATACAATTTCAAAAAGTGTGTTTTTATATTAAAAATTAAATACCCTAAAATATTATTGGAATTCGGTGTTTAGTATATTTCTTTGTTACCACATTGATTATTTAAACGATTAGTGCCCACTGCTTTGGTTAAAAAATCATTGCCAAATATTCTGCGTAATTTTATTTTGCTTTTTTAAATATCGTGTTAAGATCTAACTCGGTTTGTAATATGTAGTTTATATTACCGATAAAATGAGTCGGGGTCCCGGACACAATCCCGAAAGCCAAAATACGACAAGCCAGAATCACGAACGCCGAAATCCCGAAAGGCCATAATCCCGACTAGACGAAATCACGAATGGGTCGAAATCCCGAAAAAATAGATTTTTGTCCATTTCTCGATTTAAAAAAAATATATATTAGAGATTACTTATTATTTATTTACTTATTTAGTTAGTTATTTAGTTATTATTAGTTACTTATTTAGTCAGTCAGTCCGTAGTTAGTCAGTCGGTTAGTCAGTCGGTTAGTCAGTCGGTTAGTTAGTAGGTCGGTTAATTACACGTCCGCTAGTTGGTCAGTCAGTTAGTCAGTTAGTTAGTCAGTCAGTTAGTCCGTCAGTTAGTCCGTTAGTTAGTCAGTTAGTTAGTCATCAGTTAGTCAGTTAGTTAGTTAGTCAGTCAGTCAGTTAGTCAGTCAGTTAGTCAGTCAGTAGTAAGTTATGTAAGTTAGTTAGTTTAGTCAGTTAGTCAGCCAGTTAGTCAGTGAGTCAGTCAGTTCACTGACTAACTAATTGACAGTAAGTTAGACTAAGTTAGTCAGTCTGGACTAACTAACGGACTGACTACTAACTGACTAATTGACTAACTGACTGACTGACTAAATAACGGACTGACTAACTAACTCACTGACTAACTGACTGTCTTATCAACAGATTAACTGACTAACTACCTAATGACTAACTAACTTATGACTGACTAACTAACTGACTGACTGGCTAACGGACTAACTAACTGACTGACTAAATGACTGACTAACTAACAGACTAACTGACTGATTAACTAACTTACTGACTGACTAACTAACTGACTAACTAAGTGACTGACTAACTAAGTGACTAACTAACTGATTAGATAAACTAACTGACTAAATAACTAAATAAATAAATTATCTCTAATATTAAAAAAAATATCTCTATATTAAAAAATCTCTATATTAAAAAAATCGAGAAATGGACAAAAATCTATTTTCGGTATTCGACCCATTCGGGGTTTTGACTCTTCGGGATTTCGGCTTCTCGGGTTTCGGCTTGTCGGGATTCGGCTGTCGGGTTATGTCCCAAATCCAGTGCGCCGAATTTAAACAAACTTTTTGTAGCAATATGAATGAAACAAAAATTCGCATAAAATGTAAAACATAAATGTAATAATAAGTTTGTCTAACTGATTGTAACTAATCGTATTTGAAAATCTGTTCGTTATAAATAATAATATGTGTGACTTAATTTAAATTTAAAAACTTTTCTCGTCTACCCTTAATTTTATTTCTGAATTTTAAAATGTAAAATTTAAAAAAAAGGTAAAAACAAAAAAAAAATCACAATATTAGTGAAGAAGGTTTAATTCTAGCATCCTTTGGCAAGATTATGGAAACCCTTTTCTTAGCTTGTGGTTTCGAAAAGACACCCTAAATATTACCTTTTTCAATTTGGAGATTTCCCCCTAATCGCGTTCAAAATTAATGCTTTAATATTTCGGCAAATAATGCAAAACAAATAATTCTTTTTTATACATGGGGTATTTTGAAGGTGCTGAACATTTTTATGTAAAAAATGGGGTGTTGCCATTGGAATTTTCAAAGTTGGTACTCATTTTAATATGTAGACGAACCCCTTATACAATTTTGGTTGCCAGTTCTCAATTCCTTAAGCTATTTCCTGAAAAAATGACCATCTTCACAAAATTCCTTGACTAATAGTAGCCGAAAAACCAAGGGTGGGATCGTTTTTTTTCCCCAGCTTACCATTTGCACATGCGCGCTTTTCTTTCAAATACCTTATTATGACGTAAAACAGGTACTGGGAATTCGTATACTAAGTTTGAAGTCTGTAGCTTTTCGATTTTCAGCAATACCTTTAAATTCTAATATGTTTCAATTGACAGCTACCCTTAACCCATGCACGATTTTCTCGAAAACCTTATTATAACGCCCGATAAGTACATGAAACTCGTGTGCCAAATTTGAAGTCCGTCCCTTTTTTAGGTTGAGCTGTAGAGTGGTTTCAGACAGACAGACGGACCATGTTAAAAAAACTACTTTTTCAGAAGCAGCACGTCTGGAACCCAGAAAGAAGGCACCAACTAATGTCATGTGACTTTTCCAAGAACATAATGGATAATGCGTCTTCCTTAAGATTAAACCTACTCTATTGTGCGAAAGATCAAATCCAACCTACTTCCAGTCATCCCATAAATCGGATTTGTACTGGAAGATAGTAGTTTTTTTTAAAATGCCAAAGTGTTTCTAAATATACTATAACACAAAAAATGTTTTCAAATTACCCCACTACTTACAAAAACGTTAAAAAATGTAACTGACCCATATATTCAGAAATTCCATTCTATTTTACAGTATACGATGTAAATACCTCTTAGACTTTTCACCACTAACGGACTTAATAACAAATATAAAAAAGATTTCATAACAACCTCAACAACTACCATTACTATTCTTACAGCTCCGAAGCTCCCGACCCGGCCCTTCAGCTGGCCCATGACATCTCCCAGCGCAACGCCGTCATCTACATCGTGGTAGTGCTCTTCTTCTACTCCTTCGGCATCGGCATCATGATGATCAAGTACATGCGGAAAGAGGCGAAGAGCAAGAGGAGTTCAGATGTACAGGCGATACCTAAACGATTCTAAGGACACCCCGGCAGATGCCATGAGTAGGGGCCGGTTGGCCAACAGACTCGCGCTGCAGGCTCTCAACATGGTCAACGTCATACCTCAGAAAGTCGCAAGCGGGGAGCAAAGTAACTTTTGTGTAGGATTAGAGAGCATTGTTTTAAAAAAAATCTGTTAATTTTAAAAGAAATATATCGTGTATTTACGGAGAAAAATACTGCTCTTTCCTTTGGATGGTGATTTTTTTTTGTAAAAAAATATGATGTTGTTGAAGTAAAAATGGTTAAACCCTTCAGATTTAAAGTTATCTTGTTGCATTTTAGCTGATTATGCACTTGAAAAAATTCAGTTAATTTTGCAGAAAAATAAAAAATTTTACCGAAAATATTTTTTTTCTTTAAACTTTTTTTCTGTAAAGTATGATGTTTAAAGTAAGATGTTCTTTTTTTTGTTTTTGTCCCGTAAAGAGTAAGTGGCACTTTTGTGGGCTGTTTTTGCACAGCGTTTGGTGAGTCAAGTATGACTGCATTTTTTAGAACTCCGTATGTATTTACCAACTTAATCAGTGATTTTTGTACTTTTCGTGGAGAAAATTAATTATTAACACGGTCGTTAATCAGCGTCATCCTTAATCATATGCTTGTAGAAAACTTAATTGTTAGCGCAAGTTGTGTATGGTAATTATATGAACAACAATTTCAAATGTCGATCCTGAAAAAGTTGAAATGGAAGTGATAATAGTGCTTGTCTTGATGAGGGCTTAGCCTGATAATGCCATAATGTACAGCTGGGGAAAAAAAAACGATCCACCCTTCGTTTTTCGGCTGCTATTGATCAGGGAATTTTGTGAAAGGTGTCATTTTACAGGAAATAGCGTAAGGAATTCAGAACTGGCAACCAAAATTGTATAAGGGGTCGTCTACATATTAAAATGAGTACCAAACTTTGAAAATTCCAATAGCAAACCCCAATTTTTTTATATAAAAATTTTTTATCATCTTCAAAATACCCCAAATCCAAAATTTTTTTTATTAATTTGCATTATTTGTTGAGATATAAGCATTCGAAGTTGAAGGCCCATAATGTTAAAAAAGTTTCACAAACTTTTATTTACACCTCCACAAATAAAATGAATTAAACCAACATTTTTTTTTTATATACTTCTTAATCTTCCAAAAACAAATCACACAGTTTTTTCATCAATTTTTAATTTTTATTATTTTTTTATTTAAATTTAAATAAGAAAAAAAAAATTATGAATACAACCCAAATTTTTTTACATAAATCGATAAGTAGATTAAGTAGAACCAAAATCCCGAATTTTTTAATTCAACAACAATTATTTGCCGAGTTTTGTAAAATACTGAAAAAAACGAATTTTAGGGACCGTGCAAAAAATTACTTAGCAAATTGGACACTAATTTGCATTATCGTTTGGTGGTTGAAAAGCGTTTTTGGTAAATGTTTATTCAAATTATTGATGTATGTCAAATGTCTAAAAATCTTTTGTTTCAAGTGCATACAAGTATTTTGTTTGTATAATTAACATTAAATTATATCGATTACTATGTTTTGAATGTATGTTATTTCCAATATTATTTATAATTATTTATTATAAAATTTCCAATAATATGTTATTTCCTCGATTTTTTTTAATTATTAGAGATTACTTATTTATTTAGTTATTTAGTCAGTCAGTTATTTAGTCAGTTAGCAGTCCGTTAGTTAGTCAGTCAGTCGGTTAGTTAGTTAGTCAGTCGGTTAGTTAGTTAGTCAGTCGGGTTAGTTAGTCGGTCCAGTTAATTATTCAGTCCGTAATTTTAGTCAGTCAGTAAGTTAGTCCGTTAGTTTACCCCAGTCAGTCAATTAGTTAGTCAGTGAGTCAGTCAGTTATCCGTTAGTTAGCCAGTCAGTCAATTAGTTAGTCAGTGAGTCAGTCAGTTCACGACTAACAAATTGACAGTCAGTTAGACTAAGTTAGTCAGTCTGGACTAACTAAAGGAGTGACTAACTAACGGAGTGATTAATTACTGACTGACTAACTAACTGACTGACTGACTTACTAACTAACGGACTGACTAACTAACTGACTGACAACGGACTTACTAACGGACTGACTGACGACTAACTACTGACTGATTAACTAACTGACTAATTAACTGACTGATTAACTAACTGATTGATTAACTGACTAACTGACTGACTAACTAACTGACTGATGACTAACTTACTGACTGACTAACTAACTTACTGACTGACTAACTAACTGACTGGCTAACTAACTAACTAACTGACTAACTAAACTGATTAAATAACTGAATAAATAACTAAATAAATAAATAATCTCTAATATTTAAAAAAAAAATCGAGAAATGGACAAAAATCTATTTCGTGATTTAGACCCATTCGGGATTTTTGACTCATTCGGAATTTTGGTTTGTCGGGATTTCGGCTGTCGGGATATGTCCCAGACCCAGAGTGCCGAATTTTAACCAACCTTTTGTAGCAATATGAAGAAACAAAAATTTGCATAAAATGTAAACCTAAATGTAATAATTATGTTTGTCTATTGATTGTAACTAATCGCATTTGAAAATATGTTCGTTATAAATAATCGTATGTGTGACTTAATTTAAAAATTAAAACTTTTTCTCGTATACCCTTTATTTTATTTCTGAATTTTAAAATCCAAAATTTAAAAAAAAAAGGTAAAAACATTAAAAAAATCACAATATTAGTGAAAAAGGTTTAATTCTAGCATATTTTGGCGAGATTATGGTAACCCTTTTGCTAGCTTGTCGTTTCGAAAAAACACCCTAAATATTACCTTTATCAATTTGGAGATTTCCCCCAAAAAGAATTGAAAATTAATGCTTTAATATCTCAGCAAATAAAAGCAAAATGAATAATTCTTTTTTATACCTGGGGTATTTTGAAGTTGCTGAACATTTTTTGTAAAAAAAATTGGGTGTTGCCATTGGAATTTTCAAAGTTGCTACTCATTTTAATATGTAGACGACCCCTTATACAATTTTGGTTGCCAGTTCTTAATTTTTACGCTATTTCCTGAAAAATGACACCTTGCACAAAATTCCTTGACCAATAGCAGCCGAAATATGAAGGGTGGATCGTTTTTTTTTTTTCCCAGCTGTACTTTTGTGTGAGCATAGTGACTTTTGCCCGAATTTACATAAACGACTAACGTTAGGAAATCAGAGACTTATCACTAGTTTAGTTTAGTTTAATTATCGTCGCACTAGAGCTATACGATTGCTATTGGCGACGGGCATCGTAATTTCGAACCACAGTCAGGTGACGAGCCGTCACCTAAATAGGACCCAACGCAACCGTTAAGGACCACACCGTACGCACGTCGGGACTTCGGAGCATATTTAACGTGCACTCCCTCTACACGGGGTATTATTCGTCGGACATTTTTGGCTGCACCATTTTTGGCTGCCGTTTATATGTCCGCAGTTATTTTGGCGATGCCCGGACCCGAACCTGGGACCTTCCGCATGCAAGGCGAACGCATTAACCGACTGCGCTCTCCAGCCCCCAGAGACTTATCACTAAAATATCACAATATAAAAGCAAAGTTTTTTTACTTTTGAAGGTAGTGAACACTGTCCAGAATAATCGGTATATCTAATCACTTCTATTTAACTCGGAATAAGTTATGATTTATTACAATTTTTTTCACGATTAACTATTATCAAACTAGTCTGTTTAGATTACAAAAAAAGAGAAATCTGTAGTAAGAGTTGAGGTTGTAACGAACTCCTAATATTGCCGAACCAAAAATCAAAACCAAATTAACACGCTTGAGAGAAGTTTCATGCGATTCAATAAAAAGCTATTCAACGTACTTAACTTTGCAACAGAATATTTGAGCTAGTCCTTGTAGGAATAAAAATTGTCACCATTATTTGGATTGATAAATATTTAAAGGCGTCGTGCTATAAGTGTAAACTTCATATCGCTGTACATTTTTTGTAATTCTGTATCTGAAGTGCACATGGCTGTATTAGTTGTTTTACATGACCCTATTTTCGAAATTGTAAATTCGGATAACGATTAATGACTTTAATGATTCAGAAGGAATCATTTTGATATTTATTTACAACAAAGTCTCAAATAATGGTGGGAAAAATGCTCATTAACAATTTCCAACTCAAATATTGAGCAGTGTTAGCAAGAACCGAAGATGGACAATATATATTTCACCTGCAATCAAAGTCAACTTTATATTTTTTACCATAATACAAAAAGGCTGAAGTCCGATAATGTTCTATTGATTTGTTTCACAATTTATTGGTGTTGTAAAAATCTGCAATGCTGACTAAGATAAACCAATATTATGTATCTTTGAATTGCACTGTATTTGTAAAAAGACTAAAAATGCAAAAAGTGTATTATATTTTCTGTAACAAACAAGTATTTTTGGTGATATTCAAAAATTACATAATATAGTATTATTCTATTATAGAATGATAAAAAATATGTGCACTTTTAGGTGTCATTTTAAAATAAATTAATTGTTTAAAAATGTTTTTTTAATTGATTTCTAACAGTAATTCATGTATATTTCTACAAAAAGAAACTAGTTATATTACTTACGAAAATATATATTAAAAAAAAAGATTTATTGTTGTTTTAAAATAATAACTAATGTGTTTGAAATAATAATTCTAAAATTTAATCATAAACATTATAATAAAATAAGAATAGATTGTTTTTTAAGTTTTGCAATGGTCATGCAAAAAAGTAAAATATTTTACAATTAATATAAAAATTATAGTTTAATTTTTAAATTCATTGTGAAAAATAAACCTTAAATTAAAATTTTACCATTTTAATGCACAATACTTATAAACTAATTAAACTTATTTTCAATTAAAATTAGTTTTCAAGATATACCTCAGTTTTCTTGGAAAATAATTCTTTGGCAAATATTTAATGAAAGGTTTTATATAATATGCCGTTCAAAAATTGTGTACTTTAATGTAGTCTTAAAGTGTACTTTTATTTATTGATTTTTAATTAATTTTAACAAAGCGTATTACTTTCTTAAAATGAATAAACGTTGAACTACAATATTTTTCAATTAAAATTTATTGCAATATTTAGTTTTAAGAAAATTTATCTATCAATTATTTTATTACAGTGATTTTTTTAAACATTCATTTATTTTAACGATATTTCAATACTTATTTAATTGTTTTAATAGTTTTACCATTAATTTTCTATATAAAAACAATTTTGAGAAAATCAATAAAATCAAATGTATATTTAAAGGCTGAACGACTAATTGAACCAAGATTACATATCACTGGCATTACCAAAATACTTAAATTTTAGAGTTTAATGCAAATTTCACATAATTTGTGCATTTGTATAACTTGTGTGATCTTCTGCTAATTAACTTTTATAATTTTTCAAAAGTTTTTACAAAGTTTACATTGCATATTATGTAGTTTTAATAATCAGTTTTACTAAACGATGTATATTTGAGACAATAAAAAATTCCTAAACTTGGTAATTTCAAACTGTTTCATGTTTGATTCTGTTCATCAGTTAACGGTTTGGTTGGATTAACGAAATAATTGTTGCCCTGTAATTAAATGGGCATTAATAATCTTGTTGCTCTTTAATCAAATTGCAAAAATCGAAAACATTGTCAAATTCGATATAAATTTATTTAAAAAAATTTACTTTTAAAATCTTTTGTAACCATGACATTAAATTATATGAACTTGTGGAGTTACTTTCTTAAAATATGTTCCATCTTAACTATGCTCTATTTACAAACTTAATTTGCAACAAAATACTGTTATATTTGAAATAAACTATTTTCACCTTCATAAACTAAACGAAACATCTAACTATAAATTCTGAAACATATTTCATAGTTACTCAGACATTGATTGTTATGCAGAATCTTGCATTCCAAGATACGACTTCCAGAACTCAAATTTCGAACAAAATTAATTTTTGAAATGAGTCCATTATAGGCTAGACTAATCTTCTGACTTCAAGCAGACAAGAAAACTTTTTTAAATATAAGAAAAGTTATATCGTTGATATCGAAGTTCTACGTTTTTTGGTTCTAACTACTCAAATTTTCTTAATAACATGAATAAAATATTTTCTCCATAGTTAGGTGAATAGTTCAGAGGCGGAAATGAATTAATTCAATGTTTAAGATGTACAATGGTCATGCAAAACTCTTAACTATCTTACAATTACTGTAATAAAGATTATTTGATTTTCAAAAATAATGGTGGAAAATAGAACTTAAATAATAATTTAATCATTTTACATGCATAATAATTATAAACTTATTTTTGAAATAGTTTAATTTGATAAAAAAATATATTTAGGATGTCTTGGATTCCGTTTTCGAAACATTTGTTTGCACCATTTCATAGGGTGATAAATAGAAGAAAACGTTCAAAAATGGACAAATGTTAAATAGTAAAAAGAGCTAGTAATTTAATATTTTATTCATACAAAAGTCCTCTCGCTTAACATTTGGCGTTTTTATTAGCAAAAAAATGTAAGCCAAGAACAAAAAAAGTTGTTTAGTATATGAAACTATCAGAAAATGTTATCTATCTTAAATAAATTTTTGAAATATATCATTACAAAAATTTATTAAAAAGTTCTCTTTCGAGCAGATGTGTAAAAATTATTAATTGGTTTAAAATGCGAGTTTTTATGCAACGTTAACACTTTAAGATATATTTTTATTTTTATATACAAAAACATTAAAATGCACTTTTAACACAGATCTCTCACTCTTTATCTCTACATTTCTATTTCATACTCCATTCGAAAAAATCCATTTTGATAAACAAAAAAATAAACTTTATTACAAACATCAAAAATTTATACAGCCTCAAAAAATTATTTTATTCTACGTGACCCGCTTCAGGGGGAAAAGTTTCGCAAAAACGTGGGTTTTTTTTTTCCACCCCAAAACCCCGGCTTTTTGTAATATCCAAAAACACCCAAACCCCGCTGAATAATTGAGTTTCTCTCCCCAGAAAATCTTCCCCAGTGTGGCCCTCCCCTCTAATAAAGGGCGGATTTTGAGCAAAAACCTAATGGGAATAAGTTGGCAAATTGACAGGGCGCCAAATAGGAAGAAGAAATTTCCGTTTATTTTTTTTCTTTTTTTGAAGTTTATATTAAAAGGGCTTGTGGGGACACGTCAGTGTTAATGGGATACGGGGGGAACCTTATTATAAAATTTTCTTTTTGAAAAGCATATGGGAAAGTTGTTAAATTTTTATTAAAAAAAATATCTGCAAATTTTTTTGCCCAATTTTTTTTTTTCAATTGGGTTTTCAGTGTATTTAAAAGCTTTTAAAACAAAACATCTGTCACTTTGGAAAAAACATAATTTTTTTCAAAAAACGTGATGATTGATATTAAAAAAGTACTTTAAAAAAAATATTAAAAAAAATTGAAAAAATCCTTTTTTTTCAAATTTAAAAAAAATATTTTTGCTTTTTTTGTATTGAAACCCGTGGTAATTATTTTGAAAATATAAAACTTAAAAATGTGAAAATAAACAAAGTACTTTTTTTGCTGTGGGCCCGAGGGATTTTTTGGCCCCTTAAAAAGCTTTACAATCGGTTTTTCCCAAAGGGAAAAATGTAAAAATTAAAATGAGTTTTGTTTCAGATTTTTTTTAGGGGTAACACCAAAAACCCAAATTTTTTCTCTGGAAATCTTATTTTTCCCATGAGGTTTCCCCGCTTTAAAAGGGAGTCCCAAAAAACCCCTTGCCCCTATTTTTTTTTCATGTCGTCGCTTTGAAGAAAAGGCAAATTTCACCCGGGGATATAAACGTTTTAAAAAAAAAAAAAAAAGTCCCCCGCTACATTTGATTCAATTTTTTAAAAAGGGTAATATATTTAAATTTAGCTAAGTAAAATATATATATTTAAAACTTTTTTTTTCAT
>JAFNEN010003084.1:0-13073 GCA_019343175.1 Oedothorax gibbosus
TTAGTGACAATCAAACAGTATTTTTTAAAAAGTTTGTAGATAAAGGTAATATAATCAGTACTTATTTTAAATGTAAAATGCATTTTACCTGGTTCTTAGAAAGTTTATATAATAAAGCACTTCTTACAAAATAATTTCGAAATATTTGACTTTTGTATCATGAAATGAAGTAGGATCTTTTTAAAACGTGTTAATGTAAGCAATTAACTGTCTTCCATTAAAATCTCTCTGGAATATTTTAAACTTAATACAAAGCCCAAGTTGCTTAAATTTGTTAGAAGTTGGCTAGTCTTGAATCAGTTGGGGTCCAGAGACCTGAACATGTTGTCGCTACAAGGTTACTTTGGGAGCCCACTTATGTGTCACCCCTCGTCACTTGACTGCGGTTTAAAATGCAAGGTTCAGTGGCCGATTGTTTAAGTATATATCTAGTGTTTAATCTTCAATTTAAGTTTTTAAAATGCTTCAATACAAGAATGGCAGGCACAATAATTTAGTACATGCTAGTAAAAAATAAGCTATTCATATTTGATTCGATACATTTACAGTATGTATAATTAAAATAAATAAATTGTTTTGAAATTAATAGAAAGCCATAATATTTTCCACGACGCAGTTTATGGGGAAAGCCACGATAATAATTGATTGAATTCGGTTTTTAAAGGCTTATTGTCATTCGTAACTCTTTGAATTGATATTTTCGTTTTATTTATAAGAAAACATGGTCAAATCGTGACCAGTAAAGTACAAAAAACATTAACTTTGGGCGAGGGCGTTTCGAACAAAACAGATTCTACGCATCATTGTAAATGGCTTTAAGGGGAAAATGACAAAATTGATGAGAATATCGTGATTTTGTAACCTTTTAAAACTAATTGGAAATTCTAGGAACGCTGAAAATTATATGCAAATTTGTATCTTTCTTTTTCTCTTCCATATCACATACAAAACAATAACCAACATTACTGCTTGCATTATCAAAGAAGATACCCCCAAACATAATGTATAATTTTTAAAGAGGGATTCCATAGTTAAGAAGATATTTAAGATAGATAATATAGATAGTTAGATATCTATAAGATGGATAATGTATATATAAAAAAATATATATTCAATTAGAAAATAGCAATATTAGTAATATACGGCATACTGGTGAGAGTGATACTTAACAGTTATCTGCCGTGGGCAGGTAAACTGCAGTAATAGCCACAATGAGTTGTACCATTTTTGATCTGAAATAAAAAAAAATTCCAGTATGTTTTCTTAATTGTTAGAAGAGTAATTGAGTGCTTGCAACAATGGTCCAAGTCCTTATGGAAGTTACTGCAGTTTACCTGCCCACGGCAGTTATATATTGAGCATATTTGAGTATTGCCTATATTTATTTCAAGGACTTAAAAATTTTCCTCAGACACTACAATGTATTTTCCAATTTAAATAATTTCAAAGCAATTTTTACATAAACAAATGTTTTTTAATATTTGTTACTCAGTTTTAAGGGATTAGAATGTTGCTTTGAATGAATGAGAATTTCATAAATTATATTTTAAAACTTCTCGCCCTAAACATCATCAAAGAATCTCTTGGGGGCATACATTATGATGAGGTTATTCCAAACTGATTGATATCACAAAAATAATTTTTTAATTTTTTTTATTGAATTTAAATAAAGTTTCTCGTGCAATTGTTGGGAGGGGTAATGATAATTTAGTTCTACTAAAAATATAGTGATATTTTTTATTCAATTTTAATAAAGTTTCTAGTGCAATTTCTGGGAGTGGCAATGATTATTTAATTCTATTGAAAAAAAGTTTATGCTTTTTTAATGAGTATTAAATTTTGTAATTAAAAAAAATAGAATTATTTCGTAATCGAATTTTTTTCTGAGATTTTCAATGACTTCTAGTTTCGATGCTTTGAATTTGTTTGACGTATCACACTTGTCTGTAGCATTTGCAGTTTGGGCCATGAAAGTGGGTGACAGCAGACAGACTGACAATGCCTTTTTAAAAGCTCCCAATCTTTGCGTTATAAATGTAGTGTGGAAACTAAAAGGATCAACTGGAACACCTGTTCAGACAACTCCTGCAGCTAACCTGTAAATGAATCATCATTTTGAAAACAAGGCCTTTTTTTATCGTCATAGGTGATGTATGTTCATTGTGAAATTCTATTAGAAAAAGAAACCACAAATTAGTTTGTATTGATATGTTTGCTTTTTTGAATGATGGTGGGCGAGTACGTTGTCAAACCTGGCGCAAATAATTATTTGTACCAATTAAATGTAATTAAATTGAGTTGAAAAGGTGGACTTGGTTGTGTGTTATTTATATTAGTGTATTTTTTTAAGCAAACAAGAAGTTCTGAAAGAACTTTAGCTTTTTTCCTGTTATTTTAATTCTTATTGAAATTCCTAGTAGTACGGATAGACAGACATACGAAAAAAGTATAAAAGTTAGTATCTAATGTTTTACATTTTCTAAACATTTTAAAATAGGACTGTTAGAACTGAAGTCATAGGACAGATAGACATGCGGTAAGTATAAAAGGTAGGTCTGTGATGTCATATCTTTAAAACAAAAATTAAAAATAGAACTGATGTAGCTGAAATTATGAGAGACCGTTTTATAGAAAACAAATGAACAGACGGATGGGGAAATGTACATACACGCAGTATAAAAGTTAGGTCTCTGTCTCTGATGTCATTACCTTTATATTAAAAGAAATGAATTCTAAAAACCGAACGGTTAGATCCGAATTTGAAAGGTTACGGACAGACAGACGGGCGGAAATCGTCCCGATGGCAATATCTACTTCCAATACTTCCATTTTTTAAAATTCTTTCGAATTAAAAAGGGAAAAGTAGGCCCAAAACTACAGACAAAGTCTCAAAAGTGGTATTTCTTGAATAATAAAATGAATTTAATTAGTTCTAATTTTTTGGCAAATAAATGAAAAAAACCCCACCTCATACAGTAATACTCTTATAATATGCAATTCGCATAGAGATAATCCACAAAATAAGGCGAGATAGAATACTTTTTAAGAGTGAGTGTTTCCTTTAATTGTTTAACAAATAATCGTACTTTTCGAAATTTTTGCACATAACGTTATCCATATTTACTAACCAAACAATAAACAAATAAAAACACTATACAGACGTTACAGTATCCACCGAGAACATTAGATCTATAGTAGATCTATAAGATCTATGACAATTAGCTATTGAATAAACTCCTGTTGAATAGCTTCAAAGGGAGACGTATCCATAACTTTCACACTGTGAAGGCTAATTGTTTTAAAAGCGATTACACGCAATCGAATTAGTTTTGCTAAAGAAAATAATCAGCGTAACTATGAGGAAGTCAACCATTTGATTTAACAGACTATCCAAATAAATTATAATAGTCCTTGCTTCTTGATTCATTAATCTTTTCATTAAGTACATTCTTTCGTTCATACATCTTTACTGACGTCTATATCAAACAAGATAAGCTATAGAAAACCTTGTTTACCCTTTATACTTAAGAATGCGAAAGTTATATTGGAAATAACGAAATTATTTAAGTTCAGTTAAACTAACGTTGCACTATAGCTGCACGAGGTCTATTGGCGACGTGCGTCCTAATTTAGATTACAGTCAAGTGACGAATAGACACCTGAATATAGGAGGTACCCAACGCAACTTTTAAGGTCGACATTGTACGCGGTGTCGTGGCTTTGAAACATATTTAACGTGCACCTCCCTCTAGGTGGGATATTATTCATTTTGTTTAGGACAAAATGCAGCAAAGACAGTTTAAAAGCAGTGTAGTTGTGTAGTATGTTTAGAAGTTGAATAAATGTGAGTACCATTGTCTGTTATAGTGACATGTTAATCAAAAGAAAAATTGAGCGTAGAATCTAAACCCGACTTACTGTTTACAGAAACTATTCAAACAATAATCTGGTAATTTTTCTACTTAAGAAATGGCAAAGAAAGAAACAAACAGTAAAAAAAGATATCTATCTCGTATTGTTCTTTTTGGCAAATCATTGTGCAAGTCGACAATTCCCATAAATTAAAGTTACTGTAGCTTTTGTTTGTCTAGTCAAAGAAGTTTTTTAAAGGTATGAACTGAATCCCGACATGTTGAACAAATTTATTCGGTGTCTAGACTAGTATACTACATCTATTTTAAATGTAATCAATAATTACTAATTTTTAGCCTAATTTCATTTTTTTTAATTCCAAAGAATTAAAAATTAACTTATTAACTTTAAAACTTTTATCCTACTAATGTCGGGAAACTTAAAGAAATCAATAATTTTATTCTACACAAGAATTTCGACAAAATATAGATACCTGAGTTATAGTTCTGTTAATATTTAATAAAATATGCCGCGAAATCAATCAAAAGGCAAACCAATAAAATTTTCACAAATGCAAACCAAGTATACAAAAGGTGCATTCAAAAACACTGTGCATTAACATATAAAATGAAAAACCAACCTTAAAAATTCAAACGAAATTTGAAAAACTAATTCTTCTTTCAAATTTAAAAGAGCTTCTATCTGTTAAATGTTTAAAGTCTTCTTTGAAATTTAAAAAACTTTTCAACTTAATTTGAGTTATTTAAGTTTGGTTTTCCCTTTTATATAAACCAAATATCAGAGCTCGCTGCCTGTTTACTTACCATTTTAAGTATTTTCAATGATTACAAAAAGACTAGCATACATTGCAGTCATAGTATATTAAGATGGGTAGGGTTGGTACATATATATTCCGGCTTTGTGTTATTAAGATGGGGAATTAGAATATAGTTATTCCATTTGTAAGAGATAAAAGAAAGAAAAACTTAGAACAAAAGGATGGTGGAAATGTAAGTAAAAAACGATGCACGCACAAGAAATGTATTTCAGGTATACGAGGACTATTTTCGGCATCACGAAATGAGGTTTCTTAATGTCGGTGTTTCTTTTGATAATAACGTAATGATGGACCTTAACCTTGATTTCATAAGTGCACTGCGTGTAAACAAAATGGACCTCATTTCCTGTTGATGTATCAATAAAAGAAACTGTGCACATTTGGAGACCGAATGTAAGTGTGCCTGGAAGGAATAAAACTGATGAAAGGATAATAGAGGAATGAATAATTATTAGAAGCTTGATAATTTATTCAATTCGTAATGATTTGATGATAATGGGTGTTCGAATAAATCGGGATTTTTTTTATCAATTAGTTATCGAAATTGGACAATGAAAATTGTCGGCGAAAATAAGCTGTAACGAATGCTATAACTATAAATACAGTATTTTAATTTTGCTATTTATGTTTAGGCATTATTAAATGAATACAGATTTGGAGAATGACATTGGTTGATAACTCTTATTTAACAGATAAATTTTAAGAAAAATAAATGCAAAGAGTGATTGATTGACAGTGTTAATGTGGATTCAAAAAAGTTAAATATACTAGAAACTGGATTACTGTGAGGAGACAAGAAACGACAGAAGTTCTTAATTATAAAATTAAATGTAGTCTTCAGATGTTAATCTCATTAAAATATTGTGCTTCTAAATATATCACAGTGTTAGAGAACCTAACCACAGTGTTAATATACTGTCTGTCTTATTTCATTTTTCAAGCACGTGTAAATAATAAAAGAAACATGCAATTTTCTTATTACCAGTGAAAAGAATAGATGGTAGGAGGAGACGATACGGTAGGTAAAAATGTAACTAATAAAAATGTTAAGAAAAAAAAAACATATATATTCTAACTTTTTACATTTGTTGAATCCTTTCCAATAAGAACGCCCGAAAAACTTTCCAACCAAAACAATGAAGAAAAACAACCTTTCAACAATGTTTTTTTTTACCTTTGAATGGGAAAAGTTTAATTTTTTTTTACAAAAAGTATGGCTTATAAAAAAGCTTTTAAGAAAAGACTGGCAGGCTGACTGGTGATTATTTTTAAAAATGTATAGTAGTTAAAAAAATAGTTGCCAAATTAAATGTTATGTTTCCCCTCAATTTTCTTTTAAAACTTAATCACCATGTAATTAAAAATAAAATTGACAATATACAAATAAGTAATTATTGTTATTAGTTTTAATAGAATGATTCCGTGCAGACATGAACATATTTTAAGAAGGATAATTGGTATGTTTCACGTGACGTAGTATTATTTCTGATTTCATCCCTGGATTTCATTGGTGGTTTCGGTGATTGGTGGTATGACACGGTAAGCTTCGCCCACTATATTGCTAAACTAATTGAGACCTTATTTTAATTCCCATGGAACCATTGCCTCTCATGACGTGAAAGGTTTCCATAGGTTCGTTGGTGAGTTTATCTTTCGGAAGGAAAAAAGTCAGTGGTCGTAAAAGCTGTCCGTGTCTGCGCTGACACAGTGGTATCAGGTCTATATATATAAACTGTAATTCTTCGAATTTATGTAACAGAAATTATTTTAAAAGTGATGACCACCACGAAGATGAATATTTTTCTTTATCTTTCAGAAAAAGGGAAGATCAAACTTTTTATTGTCACCAAAATGTTGCATAAAACGCCTTCGATAAAATTCTTCATGTTATTTATTCTATCTAAGTTTTATAGATATTATATAGCTACATTTTCATTCTACTAAGTAGAATATAAATCATAGAAACTTTTGCATTAGCTAAAAATAATAGTACTTCTTTAATCCCATTAACAAGTTTGAAGGTAGAAAAAATCTTCAACGTAATCTGTATTAAGGATTTATAAACTATAACTTTTTGTTCTTGTGGTGAGCCACCATTATAATTCGAGGTCTTGCTGAAAACATGCAATGGTTATTTCTTAACGACTACTCTTTTACAAAAAAGGAAAATCAATTATAATAATTATTCTAAGTATTTTCTTTTCTCTTTATGTTCTAGATCACATCATCCATTAGAAACAGAACTGGAAAAAAATGTTGAATAGAAATCTGAAATAAAGTTTCTTATTTCGAGAAGTCGATAACTGTAATTTTTTTCTGTTTAATGTCATGGTAACGTAAGCTTTTTCACGAATTTCCTGTTTGTGTAAAA
This sequence comes from Oedothorax gibbosus, assembly GCA_019343175.1. NCBI lineage: Eukaryota > Metazoa > Arthropoda > Arachnida > Araneae > Linyphiidae > Oedothorax > Oedothorax gibbosus. Next base: position 7,062 of record JAFNEN010003084.1, read on the forward strand.
AGGGGTATTTTTGCAGATGATTGGAACATGATAGTCCATTGATTTAATTTTCCGATTTAGTTTTTTTGTTTCTGATTACTCCCAAAACAATTTTCATTTTTTCATGAATCTGGTTGCTAGGAAGTGGAAATAACGTTATTGGAGCAATGAATATTAATTGCATTTTCTCAAAATTCATATTAATTGCATTTAAATATTAATTGCACTTTCTTAAAATTAAGAAATGTTTATTTACCTGTTTATTTTAAAAAATCAACAACCAAGATGTACACTGCAATTTTTTTTTAAAATTTAAGTTTTGGAAAAAAAAACATAGTTCCTGTTACGATAATATATTAAAACCTCAATCGAGGCATACAATGCTAAAGCTTTAATTTTCTTCTTAGATTATATTCTATGCGCATTAATTGAAAATTCCAGAATCGACTTTTTTTTAACAGCAGTGAGGAATTTAATCCTACTTTAATCAGGTCAATCACCAAGAAAAAAAGCATTGTTTTTTATTCTTTTTCGCTATTGCACTTAGATATATTCTGTTATTTCTTTTCTCCAATGGACCGAAAAAAAATTTCGTGGTATTTTTGCTTGTACATTTTATTTTTAAGGTAAAAAAAAAAGAATGAAGATACTTAATACTTTTATGTAATAATTTTGTAATGAATTATGTAAATTCATGAACAAAACATGTAAATCAACTTGGTTTTCTTTAATCTTTTATAAATATATATAGAATTTTTTTTGACGTAAAAGGTTTAGAAACTGCGCGACCGAAGTTCGAAAAAAGGATTTTTAAGTAGTACGATTTCGAGTTACCGTGGTTTGTAACATCATATTTCTAAGTGACAATTTCAGTTATAAACCTACTTGATTTACGTTATAAATGTAGCTAAAAAGGGAAACATGCTATCTTTAAAGAACGGAATAACATATTCATGGATACAAAAATATCATTTTTTTTCTTTCAAAAATGTCACACAGCATGTTCTTCCACTAAGCTCTTCGATTAAGATTTTGAGTGGAAATATCTAATGACTAAATGGTTATTAGTAATTACTTGATTGCGAATTGAGCTTTTTTTCGTAGCCTAGAAGTGAAGAATGGGTATTAATTTGCTAATTTATTGATATTCTTGAGTAACTTAATTATGAGCGATGAGCGAATGAAAATCGATTAAACCACCATTTGAAATTTATTTTATTTAGTTTTTAAGGTTATTTGAATTCATAGTGAATAACGACACGTCATTTTTTTCTGTTTTATAAGTAATCAATCGTAATGATAATTCCCATTGACGTATAAACGTGGATTGTATCACAGTATTGGCTAATATAGTTTTACCTTGAGCTCAAATAATCAAATTCATCATTGATTTTCTAACCAAACCTAGGTTATTTATTAATAAGTAATTACCGTAAGTCTTGTTTTTATAAGTTTAAGTTTAAAATATAAAACGAAGACTAGCAATTTATGTTGGAAAAATTAGGTTGCACGTAAAACGAATTTTAAAATCTTAAAGTTAACGTTTTTATTAAGCAATGTTTAAAGATTAGGTTAATAGAATAAGTTGAAGATTTTTCTATTATACGAAATTGTTTGTTCAACATGCGTCACAAATAGTGCATGGAACACAAAAAATTGATTACATTAAAATAGTTTTAAGTTCTTCCAAATAGAAAAAATACTTAGAATTTGAGTTAGTCTGACTAATTATGCATTTGATATAATTGAAGTTTTAAATACAGTTTTTAAGTTCACCTAAATAATAAATACTATAAACTCCTCGGCGCAACAGCCCGTTACTGTGCCAAGGCCTGCCGTGCCCATTTCAGCTTTCGTGACCTAGGGCTCTGGGGTGCTAGGCATATGTCCCGGTAAGGTGGTCAGCCTCACGTGGAACCCCCAGTGTTTAGTTCCCAAGCATGCTTGGTACCCATTTTATCGACCCACTCAAGGGATGAAAGGATGGGTCAACCTCGCCCAATCCGGGATTCGATCCCCGGACCTGTGGCGTGGCAATGCGAAGCACTACCACTAAGCCACTGGGCCTCTAATAAATACTATATACATTTTTAATAATCATGAAAACCAGTTATTAACGAATAAAAAAAACAATAAATCTTCTGGAAACGATACTAAACATTCGATCAATGAACTTTTACAACCGTTCAATGACCATCCAAAACGTTTTTATTCTATCTTCATTATTAATATTTTATTGCCGCGATAAAGATAGATATGTGTGCTCTTTCCAAGTACAGTTTCTTCATATTTACTACAGAAATTTCTTTAAAAATGTCTTCAAGTGAAATAACTGTTGCAATCCATTCTTAAAATCGAGTTTATTCATACAGCTGGCATTTTTAGGAAACATTCCAAACTGTGTGATTCCATAAAAACTGCTGTTTAAACAATAAATGATATCATATTCAGGTATTTTCATTTGTCATCGTGTGGTATTTTCTGTGTCCATTATTCTTTATGTATCGAACAAAGACTTCCATCTACATAAAATAGCATTAAAAATGTATTTGTTGATTATTTTATTGTATTGGGACTTATTATATTTTGTGTATTGAATTACATACAATAGACATTCTAAAATTTTCCTTAAACTGACCTCGTGAGTTTTAAAAAACATTATACATTACTGAAAAACATTATACACGTAATAGGAAAAGCAAATAAACTACTAACATTTGCGCTTGTCGATACATGCTATTTCTATTTCAGTTATTCTTTAAAAAAAGTAGTTTTAATACTATTATGAAAAATTGATTTGGCGACAACGAACAAAATCATATAGTTTAATGAATGGAAAAATATTTTATGTACTGAAATCATCATTCAGATGTGGAGGAGCTAAATTCTTTTTACATAAAGCGATTTAAATAAGACCTTAAATGATGTCGCTCGAAGTTTCGTTGGGTGCCCGCTCAGGTGTCGACCTCGTCACTTGATCATGGTTCCAAATTACGAGGCGTTATTGGCTGTGTTAAAGCTCCTGAAGGAGGCTAGAAATAGGCAGCCGGAAACGATTACCTTACCTTACCTTACCTAACCTTAAACAGTGCACCCTACTATACATCTTACCTTCAAAACAATATATGCACCATTTACTCTTAAAGCACAGTAAAATGTGTCGTGTAATGTAACTCCATAAAACTGGTGGATGCTTGCTGTCTCCAGCCTTGCGAAGTAACGGCCGTAACGTTACACCGTATTAAAGGATTAACTTTACACAAATAAAGTAGTTTACTTCTATTATTTTGTAACGTTACTCCATAAATTTTGGTGTAGCTTTACTCCATAAATTTGGTGTAACGTTACTCCATAAACTGGAGCTAGCACTTGCTTCCACTTTTATGGAGTAATAAACCACATGAATTTATGTAACATTACAGCAAAAATTTGGTGAAGTGTTACTCCATAAAGCTGTAGACAGCACTTTTTACGGAGTAAACCTTCTTATTTGCGTAACGTTACACCATAAATTTGGTGTAAAGTTACTCCATAAAGCAGAAGTAACGTTACATCACATTTCTTACGATGAGAAAATAATCAATTGAATCAATTCTCAACTATATAGGTAATGTCTCATAAAAGAAGCTATAAAAGACAGAACAAACTTTCCGTCTGGTGTTTCGCGACTCGGAAGATTTCAATCTCTATTTGAGAGGATTTTCACATCTTAATGGACCGAAAATAGGAAGTAGGAGTTGATGCATATTTGGGTAAAGTACTTTTTGATGAGGCGCTGCTGGTCTCACTTTTGGCTTGAACGTTTTATTTTTCACGATTAGGAGATCATTCTAAATTTGTTATGTTTTTTAAGTAGAGGCTTGACCAAAACAGTTGTAATTAAGTTTCCGTAGATTGTGGAAAGTTCGGCTTTAAAAAGGTAACTTTGGCCAAATATTGAAATACTAGCTGTTATACCCGACGTTGCACGGGTAGAGGTGGAAAAATAATTTAACAGTCAATTTAACTATTTTTTTTCTTTCATTTTAGTTACATAAGATATGAAGATTACCCAGTAATTTTCCATTTAATTACCCAACTTGGATATAGTAATGATTAATATTAATTTCAAAAATACCTTTGATAAGAAGCGCAAATTAAAAAGAATACATATTTAAGTAAAAAATAATCAGTAAGAATTAAAAATGAAAAAAAGCTAAATCTTAAAAGGGTCTCAAACATTTATTTTAACGCAATTCAAGGGAGTTCTCCAATAAATTAAGTAACTTTTTTTGGACACTTTGTAGATATAAATACAATATAAGCAGTACAAAATGGCAGAAAAAAATGCGTTTAGGACAAAGATTGGTATAATCTGTTCTTCCAAAGTAGTTAAAATTTAAATCTCACTTTAAACTGATCACTCTTGGTCTGCGTGCAGAAAATAAAATATTCTTAATGAAAGTGAATTACATGATCTAATTGTTTAGATGTTATAAAGCTACTCCAGCAAACAGCAAACGATTTGCATTTTTTATATTTATTTGTTTTTTTAAACTGTGATAAAGATACTAAAGCAAACGATTTTTATTTTTAATATTAAATATTTTTCTAACTGCTAAAAAGCTAGCAAACGATTTTTGTTTTAGATGTTTATTTCTAATTTTTTAGCTGTAATTAAACTCAATATACTTAAAAATCGTTTTAAACAAATGTGTAAAATAAAACTAAATAAACAATCCGTGAAAACGTGCTGTTTAAGGAGCAATAAACCTCTAAGGTCTTCAATGCATTGAATGGGAAACAAAAAAACGTCCGAAAACGATAAAAGGAATGGTCTGATTCGAAAAATTCTTAGCCTATGTTTGTTCCAGAGATGAGATGAATTTTTGTGCCAAATTTCGGGACGATCTATTGCGTGGTTCTTTAGATCTCGTGTCTTAAAACAAACAAACAAACAAAACAAACAAACAAACAAAAACAAACAAAAAAACAAAAGTTGCCTTTTATGTATATAGATAAAACCTTTTAGCTCATTTGGCACGTTTTGGGAAAAAAATTGGCGAGAAAATAGATATAGCTACAAACACACCCATTATACAGCTCTAACACAAAGACCTTCGAACAACCAACCAGTTTATAAATTATTTATAAAAAAAATGCCCATTCGGCGAGTTTTAGTTAATAATTTGGCGAGTTTGGAAACGTATTTGGCGAAAAAATAAAGACATAAAACCCTAATATGCAGCTCTAGTGCGACAGCCTTTATTAACCATCATAGTTCAGTAATAGCTTAACGATAAATTTATTGCTTAAATATGCATACATGCAGTCAACAGAAAAATCAATGAAAAAATCATCAAATAAACCCACAATAAAATCCGGGAATGGAGACTGCCGGAATTACGTCACTTGAAACATGTCAATTATTTTTCAAATAATGAATTTAGTTAATTACTTTTGTTAAAAGTTTTATTTAATTTTTTCAGCCGATGGCATCAGGAAAGTAAAAAAAATGATCGGATTTGAGCCAAAGTGGTGTAGTTTTTTCAGAAAAAACGTTCGAAACGATAGAAGAAATTGTCTGATTCGAAAAATTCTTAGCCTATGTTTGTTCCGGAGATGAGATGAATTTTTGTGCCAAATTTCGTGACAATCTGTTGCGTGGTTCTTTATATCTCGTGTCTTATACAAACAAACAAACAAACAAACAAACGGAAGTTGCCTTTTATGTATATAGATAGCAGCTAATTTTTTATTTGACTAAATTTTTAATTATAGGCCATGGCTGTGTTATCACTGGTTTATACAAGCTAAATTCTTTAAAAAAAAAGTTCTAACTACAAGTGTATGAGTGAGAAATTAATATGTTGTTCTGGGCTGTCTAAATACAGAATTTGTTTTATGAAAGTTTAAACATGTGGTTGCTGATTTAGTTATCTTTAAAAAGACCAATTTTTAAAGGAGAAATTTAATAAAGTAACAAAATAAACAAACAAAATAGGAATAAATTGCGATTAGAAGTTTATGCGTGTTTACTACATTTTGTTTGGG
>JAFNEN010003085.1:0-12618 GCA_019343175.1 Oedothorax gibbosus
CAAAATTGGTATAAAATAAAAGTTTACATAAAAAAATCTTTGTAAGGTCTACCCGTGCACGCCGGGTTTTATAAAGCTAGTTTAATTTATATACAGAAAAAATTCTATAGCAGAATTCACTATAAGAAAGGATATTCCTACTTTATAAGTGACAGATTCTTAGAAAAATTAATAAATATGGATCAATATTAAGAACTTTGAATAGTAAAAGTATACCGAGGAACATTAGTTAGGGTTTGGTTGAGGAAGAGAAAAATACATTAAATATCCATCTCGAAAAACTGAAATCAAAGACATTTTAGAAGAATGTAAGAGCATACATTCTTTTTGCACTATAATGTTATAACAAACCTATTAAATTAACAAATTGGCAGTTAGCGACAGCGTCTGTTTACACTACACGGGGTAATTGCTAGGTAAGGAAAATCTTTTCCCCCGCCGCTGCCTATTTCTAGCCTCCTTCAGGAGCTTAACACAGCCAATAACGCCTCGTATTTTAGAACCCTGGTCAAGTGACGAGGTCGACACCTGAGCGGGCACCCAACGGAACTTCGAGCGACATCGTACGCTAACGCCGTCGGGACTTTGGACTCCACAGATCCGATTTATAGGTACTGGCAGTAAGTGGGATTCGAACCACTCGGCCACGGACGGGCCCGCGGAAATTTGGGTTAGTTGGTTGGTTGGTAGACATATATATTCAGGTTTGTGTGCTTGGTCAGCGACCCGCTTATAAACCTTCGCAAGTAAGACAGACACAACAGAAACACACACACAAGTGGATCCATCTAATTTTTAGAGACAGAGGCCCACTAGAGGATCCCCAGAATTGGCTTGTCACCCCCAGAGGTATTGATTTGGTATGGGAACTTAGAGACTTTCGGACCCAACAGATTTAACGAGACGTACTCCGCCATATACTGGGTAGGTCTTCAGTGGTACCGGGACTCGATCGCAGGACCTTCCGATCCCGAGACCAAGACGCTGACCACTAGGCTCACTACGGCCCTTCGGTAATTGTTAAAGACAATGTTTTTTTTTTGCAGCAGGTTTGGCACCTATTTCAAGGTTCGTGTTTGCCGACGGAGTTTTAACACAGCTTTAAACGCTTGTACTTGATGTCAAGTGACAAGATAGACACATGAGTTTGCAGTTTGCACCTATAGGAACTTACGTTTTCGATAGTTATTTGTATTTTTAGTAGTTTTTAGCAATTCCAGCGCTTTAATACGATCTTTAGCGGCAAAATGGTAAACATTGTTTTTACTGAGCAGAGGGAAAACGTACGATACAATATGTAAGGTAAATCACAGGTAAGGTATTAAATAAATGGGCTGTGCACAAGGGCGGATCCAGGGTGACAATTTTGGTGGGGGGGGGGGGGGGGGGGGGGGGGGCTTATAATAAATAAAAATTATTTTTAGTTAAAATTATTTTTTAATTACATTGTTTAATTACAATTTTTTTAATTAACATTGTTTGGATTAAATTAATTTTAAATTTATTTTTCCATTGTAAATGCAGTTTTTTTACTATTAATTTAGTATATATTACTAATTACTTTTTATAAGCATTAATTAGTTTGTATTTTACATAACTCATATTTGGGTAATAAAACATACATAATTAATAAAAATGGGGTTGTTTCACGGAGGATATCTGGCATAGCTCTGCGGTTTTTGTTTTCATGTCTCCCGAATTACTGTTGTTTTTTGGTATTCGGGAGTGATTTTTTTCCGAAGAGAATATTTTAGTTGTTAATTTTTTTAAATTCCAACTTCTTTCAATGCAAGTTTTTCCTTGATGCGAACTTTTAGAACAGAAAATTTCATATTTAGGGTTTATGATCGATTCTGAAGGTCTCCATCAAACTAATGATAAAACCAAAGCAATTGTGAATGCTAAACAACCCACTAACGTAACTGAGTTAAAATCTTTTTTGGGTTTGGTTACATACTACGGTCGTTTTTATTCCCAATATTCGGACAGGCTTAATCCCCTCTATCGTCTTTTGGAAAAGGACAAGAGTTTGAGTGGAATAAATATTGCTGTGAGGCATTTGATGCTGTTAAAAGCGAGATTTCTTCAGAACGGGTTTTAACACACTTTGATCCTAAAAAAACCTTAGTTCTTGCAACCGACGCATCTGCGTACGGTCTTGGAGCTGTTCTTTCGCATATATTTCCGATGGTTCCGAACGTCCAATACCTGTTTTGCCGGAAGACGACTGTCAAAAACGGAGCGCAACTACTCACAGATTGATCGGGAAGCCCTCTCAATTTATTGGGGTGTTAAGAAGTTTTTTTTAACTATCTGTATGGTAGACATTTTGTTTTGTTGACTGATCACCAACCACTCACCCGAATTTTTTCTCCCAATGAAGGTTCACCTGCGATGAGTGCGACGAGACTGTTACATTACGCCATATTTTTGCAAGGATTCGACTACGAGATCAAATACCGGAAGACAGGAGATCACTCCAATGCTGATTTTTGTTCAAGATTTCCAGATGAAGATGCCGTTAATTTGGTTGATGAAGTTTATGTTTTTCAGATTAACCAGATTGAAATTCTTCCAGTTACGAGTAAGATTATTGCTGATGAAACTCGGAAAGATCCGGAAATGGCTGTGATGTTTTCGAGATCTCATGGGCTCAGGTAACAAAATGTCGTCAAACTCTAGTGAATATACTGTTCACCAGGGATGTATACTTAAAGGTATTAGAGTCATGATCCCAAAGAAGTTTCGTGCAGAAGTTTTAACTGAATTGCACCAGGGTCATTTAGGAATGGTAAAAATGAAAAGTTTAGCCCGAAGTTTTGTGTACTGGAAAGGTATTGATGCTGATATTGAGAATATGGTTTAAAAACTGTAGAATTTGCATGTCTCTTTCTAAGAATCCGCCAAAAGCGCCAATTCATCCTTGGGAATTTCCATGCCAACCTTGGCAAAGACTTCACGTTGATTATGCTGGTCCCTATGCAAATTTGTATTTCCTAATCATCGTTGATTCCTATTCTAAATGGGTGGAAGTTTACCCTACGAAGTCAATAACCTCAAGTGCGACAATCGAAAAACTACGAGATTGTTTTTCAAGGTTTGGATTGCCAGTCACAGTTGTTTCGGATAATGGTGCTAACTTTTCATCGAGTGAGATGCGAGAATTTTTTACTAAAAATGGTATAAAACAAATTTTTAGTGCTCCCTACTTTCCTCAGTCCAATGGACAAGCTGAGCGTTATGTCCAAACGGTAAAGAAAGGTTTAAGGTCGGTTTCTAAAGCACCAGGAAGTCTTAAACTAAATCTTAATAATTTTCTATTTTCCTATCGAAAGGCACCGCATTGTACGACTGGGGAATCTCCAGCAAAGTTGCTATTTAAGAGGGATTTACGTTCGCGATTACATCTAATGATTCCCGATGTGCGTGCCAAAGTGACTGAATCTCAAGAGAAGAGTGTCCAAAGGTATGATAATAGGAAACTGCGTTTCTTTGAATAAAAATGAATTGAAATTTGAATTTCTTATAATAAATAAAAATTATTTTTAGTTTAAAATTATTTTTAATTAACATTGTTTGGATTAAAATTAATTTTAAATTTATTTTTCCATTGTAAATGCAGTTTTTTACTATTAATTTAGTATATATTACTAATTACTTTTTATAAGCATTAATTAGTTTGTATTTTACATAACTCATATTTGGGTAATAAAACATACATAATTAATAAAAATGGGGTTGTTTCACGGAGGATATCTGGCAATAGCTCTGCGGTTTTGTTTTCATGTCTCCCGAATTACTGTTGTTTTGGTATTCGGAGTGAGTTTCCGAAGAGAATATTTTAGTTGTTAATTTTTTTAAATTCCAACTTCTTTCAATGCAAGTTTTCCTTGATAAATGATTAAAACAACCAACAGTACAGCAAGAAGTTGTAATTTAAAAAATAACAAACTTAGAAAACTCAATTTCGAATAGCAACAAAAGTAATTTGAGAGACATGAAAACAAAACCGCAGAGCTATTGCCAGATCCTCCGTGAAACAACTCCATTAATAGTAACAATTAAGAAAAATTTAATTATAGAATATTTTTATTTAAAATTTAACTACTTAGATAATTTAAATCACCTGATTTTTGTACAGAAATTAACGACAAGCTTCTATTATTAAATTTAATTGTAAAATGATTTGTGTATAAATCATTTTACATTTACTTAGTTTATAAAAACAGTAGTATATTTAACATATTTCAAAACTTAATTATTTAACTATACTGGTAGTTTAATGAACACATTTAACTAATAGTAATTATTAAAATATTAATCAATATTCTATCTAAATTTAAAAAAAAAACCTTCTTGATTTGTATGAGAAGTTTATATATCCATTTTAAATAACTACAACTATGGCAACCAGTCGCCAATAGCCCTCCTATAGCTCTAGTGCGACGATATTCAACATAACCCAAATCATTTATGTCGTTAAAATATATAAAAATAGTAGCTAGTTTTTATAAAACATGTACTTAACTTTTAAACAGAAATTTAAAAATGTAATGAAAACAGAAAGCTTATTATAAATATTAAATACAAATACATTTCAATGAAATAATGTTAATCGTGCAACAAATTGCAGTTTTGAAGCATTATCATTAATCTCGTTAATCGTTTTAATATCATTGAGTACAGGAAATGTCAGAAAATTTTATAAATTGGAACTTACTCATTGATTAGATGAAAAAACCCCCTAAAACTATTCTTTTACTCTTACTCGCATGACATCTATTTTGCTCCTATGAAATGTAATTGAGACATAGGAGACCGAAGGCGCGAAAAACTCCGATTGAAGCATTGAGTCACCTGCTTAGACGCCACATTTATTCCAAAAGAAAAAAAAACAACCACCCGTAATATGGTCTCTTTGGTTATCAGTTTAAAAAATACAAGTAAAAAAATCAAAATCTTGTTCGCACGAAACAAGTAACTCATAAAAAAAAAACAGTACAATGAAAATCGACGCCACACCACACGATATTTTTTCAGACTTGCCGTTTTCTTATTGTAACCGATCCGACGCGTTTTTTTTCCGTTTTCTTCAAAACACAAGCTTTAAAAAAAACACAAAATTATAGTGTTATACAAAAGCCGTAAGATTTATTACGCCAGCTGCAAATGTTTTAGACATTTTTATAATTTTATAGAACGATTTTTAAATGAAATTCATAATATTGGTCATGTTTGGCTCCACCGTTCGTCATCGGTAGTTTGCTTTTTAAGTATACTATAGTTTAGTTTAGTTTGAAATATCGTCGCACTAGAGCTACACGAGCGCTATTGGCGACCGGCGTCATAATTTAGAACCACAGTCAGGTGACGGAGCCGACATCTGAGTAGGCACCCAACGCAACCGTTAAGGTAGACATCGTACGCAGCGGTCGGGATTTTGGGGCATATTTAACGTGTACCCCCTCTACACGGGGTATTATTCGTCGGACATTTTTGGCTGCGCGGGCCGTTTATAGGTCGGCGGATATTTTGGCGATGTCCGGACCCGAACCGGGGACCTTCTGTATACAAGGCGAACGCCTTAACCGACTGGGCTCCCCAGCCCCTTAAGTATGCATAACTTTAAGGTTTCGGTTAACCGTCTTTATACCTTTATGGTCAAAACATATATTATTAGGGCTCTTTGGAAAATTTCTATTGTTGACAAAAATTTTAAATTGACTACATTAATTTGTGTCTGACGCGTAACAATAAACATACTCATTCATGCTCACTACAGATACTTTACAGTAGAAATTACGATAGAAAAAACGCGAAAAACTCCTAACTTATAGTACACTTATTTCACTTGTATTAAGCAAAATAAGTTTTCCACAGCAGCGTAAACATAAAAAAGACCGTTAAGTCTCGTCACTTGAGCAGGGCTCTAAATTACGAGGCTTAGTTGGCTGTGTTAAAGCTCCTAAAGGAGGCTAGAAATAGGCAGCCGGAAACGACTATGTTACATTACCGTTAAGTTGAGTAGAATTAACGCCGTGCTAGAGCTACATGAAAAAGACCGTTAAATCTAATTGCATAAACAGAGAGAGAGAGCCCAGGACCCCCAGACCTAAAGGCCATATCACACGAGAATTTTTCCCCAACCCAACTTCTGTTCGAACCATGATTGGTGGAAATTGCACGTGCTATGACGCAGAGGTGCCGATCCCCCCAGAGCTAACGACGCACCCCCCCCCCCTAGAAAATTATTACCCCCCCCCCAAAAAAAAAAACCATGAGGATTTTTTTATTTATATGGGCAAATGGGAGTACCTAACCAAAGTAGCCTCTAACTACATCTTTACGTGTATATAGAAAACCTTATAGTAAAATGATATTTCAAGTACCTCGAATGGGGTAACTTAACTTTATCCCAAGATTAAAAACCCCAGTACTGACTTACTTCTTAAATATTTTTCTACTGATAGGTCAAAGCAGAGTTGCCCCTAATCGAAAAAGGGAAGCACCTTTTGGAATATCTTTTATAATACGGAATTACAAGCTATTTTTAATTTTCCTTTAAAAAGGTTTTCTTTACAGCCAAAGCTATCGGAATCTAAATAATTGGTAAAAAATTCCGCTCAAAATTTATGTAATTATATTATTTTTTAAAAACAAAAAAAATAGCCGGACACGTGATCCATTCAAAAACGGTTTCCAATTCATTCCCTCAATTCTTAATGCATAAAAAAAGTTTATCTTGGTATAGCTTTTTATTTAATACAACACATTTGACATTATCAAACATCATCAGAATTATTTTATAATGTTTACAGAGATTGCTTCACTTAAAAAAACCCTAAAATTAAAAAAATTAAAGTTAAATATAACAAAATTCTTACCGTGAAACTCGAATTGCACTATTTAATTATCTTCAATTACCCAGACACGTCACATTTAGACAAGACGGCAAGTATTTTCCTACTGATTCTAAAGCAATCATTTAGTTTTTTTGGCTTCGAGTCTAATTTGGCGGGAAAAAGTCAAAAATATTATCCGAAGGTCATTAATGCGTAAAAATGTTATACAAAGTTAAGTTCGAAAGATTTATGAGCCACCCTGCAAAATATGGCGGGAATATCTCATTCATTCCATTGGCAAACTATAATGCGAACGTCATCAATTCACCGAAATGTTTTATAAACTGCGTGCGATTTATGAGTGTTTCACTTTGTTACAGTGATCGGATTGTTTATTGGAAATAATTGTCAGAAATCGTATCGTCTGGTAGACGCCAACTAACATAATTTATAACTCCTTTTTTTCCCTGGTGTTGCTTTGAATTATGGTTGCCCATCCCTATTCTTTGAAGGCAAAAAAAATAAAAAAAAAATTGGAGCCACTTTTGATTATCTTGCCACTTTGTGTTTTATTTTAAACCAAAAAAAAAATTCGCCAGAGTACAATTCTGAGCCCTCCCCCGGTGTTGCGTCGGCTGGGGGGGGGGGGGGCAGATAATGAGTAAGAATAAGAGTTAGCTGAGTTTTTTTTTTATCAAGATTGGCTGTTTATTAATATTTTTTATAAAAAATTCATCCCCCCCCTAAAATTTTCAACGACGCAGTCTGCGTCGTTGACCCCCCCTTGTAGGCACCCCTGCTATGACGTAGGCGTTGGAAAAAATTTTCTACAACTCTTTAAACGGAAAATTGTTACTTAGGGCCAATTCCACACAAGATTTATTTATATATCTTAGAAAAAAATCCTTAGCACAGCTTTTAGTTCAACTTTAATTGTAAGAAAAAAGCTACTTTTTTAATGACTTTCTTACGTTAATTCAATAATTTTATATATCATTTGCTATAATATTAAAGTAGATGGGTAAAATTGCCCCTTTTGTTCTAAATGTGAAAGCTATACTGTATATCAGCTTTAATTTAAAATTTGTAAAAAAATATTTGAAATTTTAAGCAAAAATCCAACAATTTTATAGCCTTCAAAATATCTCTCAACGCAAGTTAACAATCTATAGTTGGGGAAAAAAAAACTTTTTAACTTATATCTCTCAGTGTTTATTTGTTTTATTACAAAATAAGGTGAAAGAAAAATTAATAATTATAAGAGAAATCCTAAGCATGCGATAAAATAAAACTTAAATCAATCCAAGGTCCGATTTTTAAAAATTGGGCGCCTACTGTAGAGATATCGTTTTAGTTATGACAGTCGGAAAAGAGAAATCTTCTCATACTCTGGCAACCCTTTAACAACTTTGTGGGGGCCGAAATTGGGGGGAGAAAGTTGCGTTGGAGTTGGGTTGTAGGAAAACGCTCGTGTGATACCCCCTTTAGTCATTCTCTCATGGATGAAATGTTCGGATTAGGTTCGGGTTTTCATTTACTTTTTAAGGCGCGTTTACATGTGCTAAGAAATTGGCGGCATTTTGACGGCATTTTGTGAAACCTTATAACCCCGTTCACATGCAAATGCCGGCATCGCGGAAGCGACGTCGTAGGGCCCGTTCTCAGGAAGGGCAAAATGCCGGCTATTATCCGGCTATCTGGAAAGAAAATCCCTCTGTAGGGAAAATTGCGGTTGCGACAATGTACCCACTGCCTGGGTAGTAACGATTTCATTTTACCCCCCCATGATGCATTTCGGCTTTGGTGATCAACACTCCAACAAAAGCAAAAAAAGGAGGGCAAGTGGAACCCATACTGAAGTCATGTTTTTATTAGCTTCTGCGGCCGCGTCGTCCACAAACTAGACACCGACGGTTGAACCCACTGAAGAAACTCTTCCAATTTTGAACGGAGGCAACAAAAATCCCCCCGAGAGAACCTCACGATGAACTTTCCTTCGGACCATGAGTTAAAAGAGAATAGAGAGGTCTATGGTATTGCGCATAGCGCCCACAAATAAGCACTAGAGGGGTGCATCTTGGGATCCTCAGTGCCATTTGGTCACTATTTATGCGCTAGCTCAAAACACCGCTAACGGTGCTTTTTTGGGGTACCTCATGCCAGTATTGATCGCATAGCCGAAAAACCTGACGCCCTGCTTCCCTTTGAACTCTAGACCCCTCTACCTCTCTTTCCTAACTCTATGCTTTCGGACATTCATTCACTTCTCGCTCCTACTAACCTGCCGCTCTCAGACCAGGCCTTTCCTGGCCTCTACTATCTAAATTTCTTGTCTACCTAAAAAATGTAATCTAATTTAATTTACCCCTCCAATAGAATAATATTCTTTCCCTCACAAGATGGAGCAATTTTAACCAACTTCATTCCTTACTTAGCGGGCTTAAACAGGCCCCCGCACGTGGTGACCCTCAGTGGTGACCAGGGCTTTGTACCATCAAATCGCCAGGGCGTCCCTTTGCAGTTGTTTCCAAAAGGAACTAATGAGTAAGGCCAGTGGGGATTCAGGAAATTAACTCTTGTACGGTGCCTGATAATATCCCATTCCCCTTCAAAATTTTTCAAATGCGTTATATGGCAAGACCATTTTCTCAAAGATTGATTTTAGTGGAGCCTATTTTAACATTCCAGTCCATCCGATCTATCCAAAAAATGCCGTTTGTACACCATTTGGTTGTTTAGTTCCCGTTCTTGAATTTTGGTTTATTGGAGCTGCTAAAAACTTTCTAAGCGGTTTATAAACCCGGGGTTTTGGGAGACAAAAAAACTTTTGTTTTGTTTATTTGGACTATATTTTTACAGTAAAATGAAGCTGAACATAATTGCACATAAAATTGGTTTGCGAAAAGCTCAGCCAATATGGACTCACTGTAAATGTTCTAAATGTGTTTTTGGGGTACAAGAAAATTTCCTTTTTTGGGGCATTGGATAACAAAAATGGCACAGTGCCATTCCGGAAAAGTAAACCTATATTAAATTACCCCAAACCAAAAACTAAGGATTAAGGAGGTTTTTAGGATTACTAAACTTTTTCAGAATTTTTTGCCGGGACAGCAATGCCCAAACAAGTTAAATGCCTACCTAAAAGGGGCAAAAAAAAATGACAAAACCCCCATCGTGTGGACAACGTCCGCTGAAAACATTTGAAAATTGCAAAAAACTTAGCAAAAGCCACACTTTGGCCACCCCAAAGGGGATGCAAAATTGTCCGTACAGACAGATGCCTCTGATTACCCTTGGCGGAGCACTTTTTTTAATTGTGACGAGGGACTTCGCCTTTGTCATTTTTCTCACGAAAACTTTCCCCCCGGAATGTCGATACAGTGCGTACGATCGCGATTTATTGCAATTTCCCAATTAAACATTTCAGGTATTTGTTGGGAAGCAAGGGAAAATTTGATTTGTGGACAGACCACAAACCCCCTTACCTACGCTTTGGAAAAGCCGAAAAGGCTTCGCCAAGGCAATTCGTCAACTTGACTTCATTTCCCAGTTTACTACTCAAAATTTTTTACATAAGTGGCAAGGACAATTTGTAGCGACGCACTGTCTCAATTTCCGCTTTGCAATGCCCTTCACCGATTGACATAACAAATTGGCCAGAATTCGGAAACGGATAGATTGCAAATATTATAATAACCAAAACAGGGACTAGAACTTAAAAGAGTAAATTTACCAGGAACCGAAGTTCCAGGTGTCGATATTTCAACTGGAAAGTCAGACCTTATTTCCAAAAATTTCGAAAATTAGTTTTTGAATCTTTGCATAAACTTTTTTCACCCAGGGATTAAAACACTTCAAATTAGTACTTCGAGATTTTGTGTGGCCACAATTAACAAAAAATTCACTAATTGTACCATCGTGCATTGATTGCCAAAAAAATAAGGTGTCCTAAACACACCGAACCCCATTGGGCAATTCCCTGGCCAGGCGGATAGTTTGATCATGTCCACCTGGATCTCGTGGCCCATTGCAACATCTGAGGGCAAGTCAAACTGTCTAACCATGTGGACAGGTTTCACCCGTGGCCAAAGCTGTGCCCATTGGGACATCACAGCGGAAACTACTGCGATTTGCATTTTACAGACTTGGATTTCCCGTTTTTGGCGTGCCGTCCCGGGTCCAACCGACCAAGGGAGACAATTCGAGAGCAATCTGTTTCCAGACCAGCACGTCTGCTGGGAATACAAGGATCCGGTCGCACCATACATCCCCAAGCCAACGGATGGTGGAGGATGCACAGACCACTGAAGGAGCCATCAAGGCGTTAACACCCCAAGATGGACTTCAGCACTGCCGCTATCCTCCTTGGATTCAGGACAGCTTTGAGGAAGACCTGCAAGCTTCAAAAATCAGAGCTCGTCTATGGCAGGACCTCCGGGTCCCTGGGGGAATTTTTTTGAACCCCACCCCGCGAAGCCAAAGCCAAACAAAGGTAGAAACCTAAGGACCACTTTAACAGTCCGGCCTGTACCGACCAAACCCCCTGGAGGCCCCTTCGTACTCCCCGCTTGAAGGACTGCCTCACATCTTTCTGAGGAGAGACGCCCTGAAGGGACCATTGCATCGGGGACGAAGGCCCCTACAAGATCATGAAAAAGGGCAGAGAAAAAACCCTTTGAAATTGAGGTGAAGAAAGACAAAACCCCACGGGGTCCCCTTTACCGCGTCAAGCCGCATTCCCGACGCAGAGAATGACACCTCCAAATCAATGATGCCGGGAGTTTCCCGCCAAGCCGACCATCCCCGGAATCAGCGACGCCTGGGTTCCAGCCAAACATCGCCCCGACCCAAAACTGCAGACGGGGGACTCTCGCGGTGCCATAAAAGAGAGAACAAAAACGGGTCGCCGAGTAAAAACCCTTCCCCCCGCATCTTCGATGTACAACTGATATAGTGCGTGTCTGGATGCACTTAGGGAAAATGTGCGGGGGCGTCGTCCACAATAACACCGACGGTTGAACCCACTGAAAAAACTCTTCCAATGGGAAACAGGAGGCGAAAAACCCGCCCCGGGGACGAACTCTCAAGAATTTTACTCCCCCAGGAAAAGTGGAATGTGACGTAGAATATATCATTGCGCTCTATTGGTTAGTTTTCCCACGCCCCCCCCTAAGGCCCGCCCTTATGTTTTTGGGTTTTTGTAAACAAAAAACCCCCTTACGGTTTCGAGGTATCTCGCGATTCACGCCGTGGGTTCTTATCATTTAGTTTTTTATTTTATTTATTATTTCTTTTATCTATATTGCATTATTTCTTTTTTCTTAAATTTTAAAGGGGATTTTCCTTTAATTTTTTTTTTGTTCTAAGTACGTTCTTCTATACCGTTCTATATTTCGCTACCGTTGTGTAAATTTTTTGTTTTTGTAAAAAAACCTTCATAGGGTTTTATTAATTTACTGTATTTGGAACCATCTTTTTTTTATTTAATTTTCTATTTAAAATTGTTACTCTTTTGTTCCCTTTTATTGTTAGTTTTTTTTTAAAGTTATATGCCCGTGGCTTAAAAGGTATAATATAATTATACAAATTTGTTTTATTTTATGGTCTTAATTATGTGAATTTTCCCTTTTTCTATTTGTTTTTTCTTTATATATTTTTTTTGTTTATTCTTTTTATCAGAATTAAATTTAAATATTTTTTTTTGGCTTTTTTAAAAAAGATTTATAAAGTTTTTTCTTCCCTTTTGTTTTAACTTGAATTGTTTTTCCTTTTTTTC
>JAFNEN010003086.1:0-12501 GCA_019343175.1 Oedothorax gibbosus
GGATAAAAAGTTTTTTTAAAGGTTCAAATGTAAATTAAAATGTCTTTGGGCATAAATCAGTCGTTGGCATAAAAAAAGGCTTTTTTTTTGCTAGAAAATAAGATTGGCTCGAAGGTTCATTTTCATTTTAAAAAATTGTGGAACGCGGTAAATTTTTAACACTTTTAGTGACTCTTATGAGGGGAGAAAAAGGAAAAAAAACAAAAAAAATTTCGGAAAAGTACTGTTTTGGGAAGTATTGCCTTTCGCTACACAAACCAAAGCTTAAGAAAGGGGAAAACATAGATGTTTCTCTATACTAAAAAAATCGCTATTCCCCAAACACGACTACTAGATACAAAAAAGCCTTTTCTCTAGCCCAAAAAAAAAGCAATATAACCCCCAAATGTCCCCAAACAAAGCTCTGTCATTTTTTGTTGAACCGGGACTTTTAGAAGTCATAGAAATCTTTAAGTCAACAAAACTTACCCATGTTATACCCTAAACAGCAAAAATTGAATGTTATCCTGATAAAAGTCATAATGTTAAAGAGACTTGCCCGAATTTTAAGCTTAAAAATCGAGATCACACTACGACCCCTTTGCTTAAGTATTTGGGAAAGAAGTTTTACAAAAAAAATTTTTCCCTTGTTTAATACCCAAAAGGGGGGTTGCATGGGCTCAAAAATTTTAATACAAGAAAAAATTTGAGGAGGATTCAACTTTCCCCATCCATATCTTTCAAAATTCTTTCTTTCCTTTTCAACTTCGTGCTCTTAAAAAAATTCAATCATATAGCAGAATCCAATACAATCTTTGCCACGAGATTGTCGTCCAAAAAGAAGGGGGTTGGGTTTTTAGTTGTTTTATCCGAACTAGAAACCCTATGGGTTTTTGGCCTATTTAAATGAGAGCCCGACCCCTTGGGTAGACACCCAACTAAAATTTAAGGGCGTGATCATACCACTTCGGTATTTTAAGGTTTTTAACGTACAGGGCCCCCTTACAGTG
The DNA here is from genome assembly GCA_019343175.1 of Oedothorax gibbosus. Taxonomy (NCBI): domain Eukaryota; kingdom Metazoa; phylum Arthropoda; class Arachnida; order Araneae; family Linyphiidae; genus Oedothorax; species Oedothorax gibbosus. Next base: position 990 of record JAFNEN010003086.1, read on the forward strand.
TGTAATTCGGGGGTTTTTTTTGGCTGCACAGCTTTTTTGTACGGCAATTTGTGCAGGCAAGAAAGGGGAAAAGAACCTGGGACCTTCCCGTGCAAGGCGAACACCGGGGTCTTGGGAAAAAGTCCTCTAACTCATGGATATAATCGGACAACCCCTCAGGGAGCCATCAATAGGAATAAATAATAGTTTATATGAAAAAAATCCCCGTTATTAAGGGTGCCCCTGCAACGCCGTTTTATAAAGCTAGTTTTTGTATAATTTTGTATTGTATTTATATACCAAATTAATTTAAGATTCATAAATTAACCCCAGAATGATAAAGTTTTTGCCCCGTAGAAGGGTCAAATACCCCACTGGCGTGTTAGCATTGGAGGTCACGTGATCACCAATCTAATACTTTAACTATGATATCTATGGGATAAATATTGTTTAAAAAATATCAAATTTTTAGTGATCATAAGTTAAATTGAATAACAAAATTTGATTGCGGAATAACGTTTAGTTTATTTTAACTTCTATTATTCGTTACGTATAATTTCGAAAAACTCGATGTTCTGAAAAAGAAAGTGCTAAAACTTTTTTTTATTTATATTTGTATTTTTCTAAATATCTGAGAGGAGTTCTGGTTCAAGTGCTTGTTTTTTTTAATAGTACACTCTTAAAACAAACGAGCGGTTTTAATTCAGTCTGAGTTAATTTCCACTCCTTTCCGGTGCCGAAAATGCACTTTCCCTATAGAAGTGGATTTCACTCTTTTGTTTTAAGAGTGTAGATATCACTTGGAGTATCTCGACTTTAGAAGATTACGGAAATTTGCCAAAAATTGCTTGGATTGTCATAAATTTGCTATTACTTCTTGGAGTTGCCGGAAGTTTTACGATCTTAAAATCATCGCATTTTTCGGAATTTTTAAGATTTCAGAATCACCAGAGCATTCCGATTCACCGGAGATGGCCGATTTCGGTATCATCAAAGATTCCTCAATTTAAAATCACTGTACACTGTTAAAAATTAAGCATTTTGTTTCACCAAAAATATGGTTCCTATAGTAGCTGCAACGGCTGTGTGGTGAAACGTTAAACCATATTTTCGATGTTCGGTTGAACCATTTCTCAGGTTTTTGTTTCCAAATCCAGAAAAATGGTTCAACCAAACACCGAAGAAAAGGTGAAACATTTCACCACACAGCCGTTGTAGCTACTAGGAACCAATATCATGGTGAAACCAAGCACAACATTTTTAACAGTGTAGACAACCAAGAATTACTTTAGTGGAGAAATTTTTTCATGTTTACTAAAGAACGGTCGGTTAACAGAGAGTTCCGGATAAAAAGAGGGACGGATAATCGAAGTTCTACTGTATATGAAAATTGAATACCGCTTTTCTTTCTTTCGTAAAAAAGAAAGTTTGTAGATTCTCTCCTGAACATGCCCTGATTCCACAGTAATGTGAGAGGCGTGTGAATTTTTTCCGGTCTCCATCGAGATATTGATCTTTGCGGGTGTCAATCACCCCATTCTCTCCCCCCCCCCCCCCCCTTTGGGATCCGAGCGGTCAGTGTGACGGACAAGGGACTGGGAATTCCCATTCGACACGCAGGAATAGGCCCTGAATACGAGACAGACGATGATTGAAAATAGAACTAAGCAAGAAATGGATTTCATGAGATTATAGCTGCTTTTACGTTCGGCGACATTTTCCAGGGTTTGCAAATGTATATAAGTAACTATAAAATATATAAAAACAAGTAGGTTTATTACAGAATATGTCGCTTAAACCGCTTCCACACAACAATTGTGCTCTGCAGGAAACAAACTGTTTTTACAACTCGGAAAGAAATTCGCCAAACAGGGCTTTTAGCTAGTTTAATTCACATTTTTGAACGCCAAAATTAACGATTTTCATTAATCTTCTTTCTCAGACTGGGCAGCTGGGCTGGCGCTGTTCTTACTGGGTACACTCTTAAAACAAACGAGCGGTTTTAACTCAGTCTGAGTTAATTTCCACTCCTTTCCGTGCTGAAAATGCACTTCTCCCATAGGAGCGAATTTCACTCTTTTTCGGAGTGGTTAAAAGGAATAAAAGAAAACAATCTGCGTCCTACACTCTTAAAACGAGCGGTTTTAACTCAGTCTGAGTTAATTTCCACTCCTTTCCGTGCTGAAAATGCACTTCTCCCATAGGAGCGAATTTCACTCTTTTTCGGAGTGGGTAAAATAAATAAAAGAAAACAATCTGCGTCCTACACTCTTAAAACGAGCGGTTTTAACTCAGTCTGAGTTAATTTCCACTCCTTTCCGGTGCCGAAAATGCACTTCTCCTATAGGAGTGAATTTCATTTCTTTTGTTTTAAGAGTGTACGATGAACAATGATAGAAAATACCGCAAAGCAATTTTTTTTTCAAGAAACGGGCTGTTTTTTACGGATCAAACATTTTGCAGACCCGGTATTTTCCCCTTGACTGAGAGCCATTTTTGTGGCACCATCTAGGTAAGGTTCGCCCTACCAATTTACCCTGAGTACGATGATAGAAAATAACACAAGTTAGCAAGGAATCGATTTCATGAAATTGCGTATAAGTAGCTCCAGTAGTGCGATAGGCTCTAGTTAACCCTTTCAGTCCCAGTGATGCCATTTGGCATCATCATGTTTCTGATCATAATTTTAAAAAAAATAATAGGGCTGACATCTATTGGGATTAAAATAACAATTTTTTCTAATAGAAAAAGTTTGAAGAATCGATTATGTGCTTTTTGATATCATAAATGGCTCGAGACAATCAGAAATTTTTCTAAATGATGATGCCAAATGTCATTGGGACTGTAAGGGTTAAATTACCACTCACGAATTTTACCCTTCGGTTGGCGAAATTCTTGTCACCTAGAATCGCTTCCACACAAAATTTATACACCTTAAAACAAAGAAACTTAGTAGTGGAAATTCCCTATTTTCATTCATTTTCTTTCGTAAATTTAATTTATATTCTTTATCGTTTGCTAAATTTATTTTTAGTTCGAAAAAATATTTATGTGAAATTGCCTGGATCAAATCATAGAATTCGTTCCGGCGACACGACAGGCGTTGAGGACATTTTCAAACTTTAATCAGTTGAAAAAGTTTGAAAATGTCGTCAACGCCTAAATGACACGAGCTTCTTAAGCAAGTGTCCCCATACAAAAAAATTGGTAAAAACCCGATACTTTCGAAATATTTAGAAATAATAGAATGAAGAATATTTAGAAATATAGAATTCCTTGGAAGCTTGGGACTCGATAAAGAAGATCTTCTTGAGCGACCATTGTTGGTTATTGATTTCTTGAGAGTGCGCAATATCATAGACCTGGTCTAGCTCTGCTGGGCAACAGGGATCAGCAACAACACAACAGAAATATAGAATAAAACAGCTTCACATTGTATTTATTAATAAACGAAGAAATATAAATTAAAACATCCCACCTTTTTACACCAAAAAATACGCCATTTGCCGTTTTCTTAGTAAACAAACAACGAACAATCGAATAATCACATTGCGATAATAATAACACGTCATTCCAAACTGATTCATGTGTAACAAAAATAAATATTCCTTCAAATATTTATTTTAAATAAAGTTTCTCATGGCATTGCTGATCTGGCAACATCGCTTTAAATAAAATAAATTATCTGGCGGGTGTCCATCACCCCGTTTGCACCCCACCCCCCTCCCGTGGGTCCAAGCGGCCAGTGTGACGGACAAGTAACTGGGAATTCCCAATTCCCATTCGACACGCAGGAAGATGAAATAGGTATTATGAAATTGTACGTTAAGGAGCTTCATGACATTTTTCAGGGTTTGAAAATGTCGCCAACGCCTATATTTTTTTGTGCAGTTAGAAGAATAATTATGTGTAATTGCTTGAATCAAATCCTAGCATCCGTTCTGGCGACGGTATGGAAAAGTATGCAGATGGAAAATGTCACCAACGCCTTAAATGACACGAGCTACTTGTTTTAAAGCACGTATCTACTTAATAATTTGTTAAAACTCGATACTTTCGAATGTTTACCAATAAAAAAAATTTAAACAACTCCAAATGAAGCAAGAAATTGATTTCATGAGATTATACGTTCCTGAGCTTCGGCGACATTTTCCATGGTTTGAAAATGTGTATAAATAACTATATTAAAAAGAACGTTTCTTTTTTTTGTTTAAATTAAAACAGCTTCAATAATCTACCAAAAGTAGGGCTCCAAGGTACGATGATGGAAAATACCGCAAACCACGATTATTATTTTTTTTTTCAAATGGGGCTGGGTTTTTTTTTTGGCAGATCAAACCCGGTGTTGGTCTGATTTGTTCTGTAAAAAATAACCATTGGAGATTTTAACATGTTTGAAATACGAATAAAGAGAAATACTATTAAAGGGGACCGCTGCCCTCAAAGCCCATGTTAAAATGACCTTTTTTTATGTACCTATTTCTCAGAATCTATTTGATACATTTTAATGAAATTTTTACTAGTTGTTAAATGGATGTTTAACTATATTTTAATGAAGGTATTTTCAAAATTTTTGTTTAGTTTTTAAATTATAATTTTTTAAAGTGAAACTACATATTTTTTACCTAAAAAACATCAATAAAAAGAAAAAAAGTAAGATATCAAATCCCTCCAGCGGTTTTTAGAAACAAACTTCTTAAATACGTATAAATAATTTCAGGCTGATATTTACAGTAGATTTTGAGAAAAAGGTACATGAACATTGAAAAAGTAAGCTTTAAGATATAACCATTTAAAATAAACAAGAGTGGTTTCTTACCTATAAAACATGACTGGATTTTACCTAAACGTCGTTTGTTTAAAAAGAATATTAAAAATACTTCCAGTACTCGAAACTTTTAATGTAAGATATCGTTGTAAAGCTAAGATTTCATATTTTAAGAAACACTAAAAAACATTGAAATGCCCTTTTTGAAAAATTTAAGGGTATGGTCCCCCTTAACCTTTAAAAATTGTGTTGAAATATTTATAACGGCATATTCAAATAGGAAGACCGTCCAGAGACAGATACGCAGATATTTATTTGAAACCGAATTTGGAAAGAAGGTATAGGGGGAACTAGGGACATTTGACCCATAAGGATACATGACCCAATGCCTTTTTCTCAGCAATGGAAAAGTTTTGTGAGTTGAAAGTGGCATCACTTTTTTCCTTTCAGCCAGTTGATCACGTGGTGAAAAAAACGAGCTGAATCATTGCGTATTTGTTAAGTTATGAGAATAAATACGTTTTCATGCACTGAAAGTAAATTTTTGAGTCCGTAAGGTTTTTCGGTCTACATTTTTTGGTTTGAAAGAAAGATTTTTTCAATTAGTTATTTGTTTAGTTCATGCTATTAGCTACAGTTACATGCATAATAGTGCTAATGTAATTATTCGCAAATGACTTTGTTTTGGGGTTAAACAAAAAAAAGTGCATCTAGGGATAAGTGACCCAAACCAATTAGGGATATGTGACCCAAGTAAACAACACAAAAGTAGACAGAAGTAGACCAAGTAAATTTTTTAAAAAATCACGGGAGTCCCAAAAGTAAATGACTGGGTCCTTAACGAAGTATAAGGTTTGTTTGGAAGGTACAAGGGAATTTTTTTTAACGAGCTTACAATTCAATATGCAGAAAAATCGATGGAAAATGTTTTAAATGTCCTAAAATGGATATTATATCCCAAAATGATATTGATAAAATAGTAGCGATTCTTCAACCACATGTGTTTTCTCTGCAAAATAAAAGAAGCCCCAGTTTTGTATTTCGAACAGAATTTACTTTTAAATTTGATTAGTTCGTTATTATAAGCATAATTAATGAGATGGGAAAAGTAATAATTTTGTCTGAAAATACTATGAAATCTATATAAACTTTATAATATGATATTAGTTTTGTTATTTGGTAAAAGTTTTTTGATTATTTTAAGTTATACTACCACATTTTGGGGTTGGGTCACGTATCCCTAATAGGTGGGTGATGTATCCCTATGCATTGGGATACATGACCCAAAACTAAAGTTTTAAATAATTTATATTTTACTACTATTGCAGTTAATACTACAGAAAAATACTAATATATATTGTGTACTACTTTATGAAGTATAAATTATCTGCATTTACACATTCATAAATAGTGTTTTTTAAAAGTTACAAGCAAAAAAACTTCGAGTGGGGTCATAGGTCCCTGGTTCCCCCTACGGACAGATAGGCGGTAATCCATCCCAGAAAGTTAAACAGTTATCTCCAGCATGACAATGACTACTTTTTTAAAAAATTATTTCGAGTTAAAAAAAGTAGGCTTGTTACAGAATCTGTCGCTTAAACCGCTTCCACACAGTATTTGTGCTCAACAAAAAGCGCACTATTTATACACCTCTGAAAAAAATTCGCCAAACAGGGCCTTCAGCTTATAATTTATTTCTAATTCAAACTTTTAAACGCCAACATAAACTATTTTTATTAATCTTCTTCCGCAAATTAATAATTACTCATTATCGTTTGCTGAATTTGTTTGAAATTCGAAAAATAATGATGCAACTTTTTGTAATAAAAATCTTTTAGTTGTCAAAATTTCCCATATTCATTAACTTTCTTTCGAAGAAGGGAATAATTAATAATTAGTAAAAATGATGCTTTAAAAATAAAAGCTCAATGTGGATTAAATTTTTAGTTTTTTAAATATTAAATATACTTCTAATTTATATTTTTTAATGAAATTTGGGATGTAGCCTAACCTGATTTTTTGCTTCAAAATGACGTATCCCACTTGTTTGTGCGACCTGCGGTTCGTTCTGTAAAAGTAGGTGACAGACGAACAGACAGATGGACTGAACGATTATAATACCTTCCACTTTTTACGTTATAAACGTAGTGTGGAAGCTAAAAATAAATGAAACTGACAATTGAGCCAAATCCAGGGCCATTGTTAAGTTGTTGACCCCTGGCCATTGCTCAATTAAGAGGGACTGTCAGTCCCATAGAGATAATGCATTAGTTTTGAAATCACAATTTTTGCAAAAGAATTGCTTTGCTATGTTATCCCATTTTCACCAGGTATCGGAATCATCATAACATCAATTTAAAACAAAATTGAATAGAAAATAATATCCGGTTATTTAATTATTAATTGATAACGTTTTAAAATAGTGTCGCCATCTGCTGTAATTTTTGGCATTTTAAAACTTCAAAAATATATAATTAAATAACTAGACATTTTCGTTTAATTTTTTTTTCATTTCGATGTTATGTTGATTCCCATACCTGGGAAAAAAAGGGCTAACAAGGCAAAGCAATACTTCTGCGGAAGTTGTGATTCCAAAACTAATGTATATGCGAGTGACAATCCCTCTTAAAAAGTAAGTAAAGTAAAGCTAAAAAAAAAATCGGTGATTCCAAGACCATATTCTTTATATGTTGTTGACCTCTGCCATTACTAACTTAGGAAGACCAAAACCAAGGAAAGGATCCCAAAGCATAAAGAAAGTGCGTTCGATTGAGGAGGAGTGAATAAGCAGACGATTATTGGGGTGTTCGATCGATGTGTGTTGGGGGGGTCACGTGATACTTCGGAAGCCTTATTTGTGTACTCAACGAGTGAGAGAAGCAGATTTCTTATCCCTTCCCCTACTTTGTTTTTGCGTTATTAGAACTTATACATTTATTCTTCTTGTTTAGTTATGGAGAGGGTTATGAGATACGAATTTCGATTATTTTGGTAACGCATATCGATGTGAAACCGTGTAACGTTATTCCTTAAAACTGGTGGAAGCAAGTGATGTCCCCATCTGTACGATGTTACCCGTAAAAGTTGAGGTAGGTGCCTACTCAGGTGTCGGCTCTTCACTTGACTGTGGTTCTAAAGCATTACGCCTGTCCGCAATTAGCCTTTTTGTAGCTCAAGTGCGACCATAATTTAACGTAACGTTTCAGCACATTTATAGAGTAGCATTACACAAATTTCACTCCTATTTTGTGGCGAAACAGTATTCCATAAATTTGGTCCGACGATTCTCCCCAAAGCTCCGTAAATGGTCGCAGCTCTTGCTATCACGACACCCGTCAGCCCTCGTGTATCTATAAAGTACTACGATAATTCAACCTAACCCTCCTAATCCTGATTCTAAGATCTGGGGGGTTCAAATCCCGTTTGTGTTACCGTACGTAACCTTTTTTTTTTTAATTAATAATGATTGAAATATTTTTTGGGGATTTTAGTTAATGAGAAAACATTTTTTTTTAGTTTTGAAGTAGATGTACAATATTAATTGCCAACACATTTTTAAAAAAAAGGAATGGGAAAACTCTAAGTTAAATTTTAAACTTTCAAGGTATTGTTTAACTTTTAATTACACTTTTAAAGCACGTATCGCGTTTTCGGGTGCAACATCTTTGGAAACTTAGCTACTCAATATCTTTATGATTAGTTGAATAAATTCATCGCAGTAACTAAGTTTAAAAACATTAAATTGCAAATTTAAAATTCTAATTTAGAAATCATAAGATGATGAACTGTAAATTCATATAAGTTAACACTTTTGACCTTGAAAATCAACAGAATATTTATCTTACTTAAATATAAAAGTAAAAAGAAGTTCATAAAGAACTAAAATAGCCTACTTTCCTGTTACTTAAATACTTACTGAAGTTCTAATCGGGAAAAAAACTAGGTTCCTAAAGTAAATATCATCAACAGCCGTTTCTATACTAGATTTATACACATTAGAAAAAAAAATCGAAACACAGCACCCAGCTATAATTTAAACTTCTAAAAGCCAAAATCAACTATTTTCCTTAATATTCGTTCGCAAATTAATTAAATATTATTTATCATCTGCTCGGGATTTATTTGTAGTTCGAAGAATAAATATTTATTAATAACGAAAGTAATGAAACTACTCCGAACTGCATTAAAAAACAAGAAATGTAAATTAAAACTAAGCATAATTGGCATGCAAAAGTATGCCGTGCCGCTTTCTTGGTAGATAATTAATGAATAATCAAAGAATCAAATTGTTCTACATTTTATGACGTCATTCCAAACTGATTCATGAAAATATTATTTTGCTTCAAATATGTTTAAATAAAGTTTCTCATGCCATTGTTGATTTGGCAACAGTGATTTAAATGACTCAAAATTGAATTTCAATGCTAATTCAATGGGAAATTCGCCGACAGATAGTAGATTTATGTCCGTCCGGACGTATAGACAGACGGACAAAAAGTATGAAAGTTGGGTATCTGAGGTCATAGCTTTCTAACAAAAAAAGAATTTTTAAGATCCGATGATTAGAACCGATTTTGGAAGGGGGGTACAGACAGACAGACAAACGGACAGACAGGCGGACAGACATACAGACGGACAGACATACGAACAGACAGACATACGAACAGACAGACAGATGGACAGACAGACAGATGGACATCAACCGCATTTCAATACCTACAGTGATTTAAATGACTCAAAATTGAATTTTAATACTAATTCAATGGGAAATTCGCCTACAGATAGTAGATTTATGTCCGTCCGGACGTACAGACAGACGGACAAAAAGTATGAAAGTTGGGTATCTGAGGTTATAGCTTTCTAACAAAAAAAGAATTTTTAAGATCCGATGATTAGAACCGATTTTGGAAGGGGGGTACGGACGGACAGACGGACATCGACCGCATGTCAATACCTACTTTTTCATTTTTTATTCTTTCGAATTAAAAAAGAAAAGTAGGCTAAAAATAAACCCCGCCTGAACTTAGCAAGTTCAATATACACATTTTATGCCTTCGGTTTTTCTCGTTTTTATTTTAAGCATATCTACCAACAGTAGTTTTTCCTTGTTTGCAAAAAGACTTGACCAAAAGCTCTTGCACAATCAAGTGTAATTTTTAGCCTACTTTCTTTTTTTAATTCGAAAGATTAAAAAAATGAAAAGTAGGTATTGACATGCGGTCGATGTCCGTCTGTCCGTCTGTCCCCCTTCCAAAATCGGTTCTAATCATCGGATCTTAAAAATTCTTTTTTTGTTAGAAAGCTATAACCTCAGATACCCAACTTTCATACTTTTTGTCCGTCTGTCTGTACGTCCGGACGGACATAAATCTACTATCTGTCGGCGAATTTCCCATTGAATTAGCATTGAAATTCAATTTTGAGTCATTTAAATCACTGTAGGTATTGAAATGCGGTTGATGTCCAACTGTCTGTCTGTTCGTATGTCTGTCTGTTCGTATGTCTGTCTGTCGTCCGTCTGTCTGTCCGTATGTCTGTCCGTATGTCTGTCCGCCTGTCTGTCCGTTTGTCTGTCTGTCTGTACCCCCTTTCCAAAATCGGTTCTAGTCATCGGATCTTAAAAATTCTTTTTTTGTTAGAAAGCTATGACCTCAGATACCCAACTTTCATACTTTTTGTCCGTCTGTCTGTACGTCCGGACGGATATAAATCTACTATCTGTCGGCGAATTTCCCATTGAATTAGCATTGAAATTCAATTTTGAGTCATTTAAATCACTGTTGCCAAATCAACAATGGCATGAGAAACTTTATTTAAACATATTTGAAGCAAAATAATATTTTCATGAATCAGTTTGGAATGACGTCATAAAATGTAGAACAATTTGATTCTTTGATTATTCATTAATTATCTACCAAGAAAGCGGCAAGGCATACTTTTGCATGCAATTATGCTTAGTTTTAATTTACATTTCTTGTTTTTTAATGCAGTTCGGAGTAGTTTCATTACTTTTTTGTATTAATAAATATTTATTCTTCGAACTACAAATAAATCACGAGCAGATGATAAATAATATTTAATTAATTTGCGAACGAATATTGAGGAAAATAGTTGATTTTGACTTTTAGAAGTTTAAATTATAGCTGGGTGCTGTGTTTCGATTTTTTTTTCTAATGTGTATAAATCTAGTGTAGAAACGGCTGTTGATGATATTTACTTTAGGAACCTAGTTTTATTCCCGATTAGAACTTCAGTAAGTATTTAAGTAACAGGAAAGTAGGCTATTTTAGTTCTTTATGAACTTCTTGTTTCCCTAAGAATATACCGGGTGGCCCAGCGTGTAGTGTTTGAAACAAATGAAAAAATAAAAACAAATAAGAGAAGAATTTAATGACGTTTATTGAATGGACATATTGGGCAATTAATGATAAAGAGGTTCGAAGTGCCCGCCATCTTTAACAAGGACAGCAGTTAGGCGGTTCTCGAATCCAACCATACTCCATATTTCCCTTATACCCAAAAACCTTCCCCCATACTCCTGCCATACTCCATTTGTTTGGCCAATTTTTTTTCTTCTTCCAAAAACCCAAAAAAAACTTCCAAAAAAAAAGGGGTTGGGAAAAAAAGGAGTATGGGGGAAGGTTTTATTCGAGAACCCCCTAACTGCTTTTCCTTTTTTAAAGATGGCGGGCCCTTCGAACCTCTTTTTCATTAATTGCCCCAAAATGTCCATTCAATAAAAGTCATTAAATTCTTCTTTATTTG
>JAFNEN010003087.1:0-12204 GCA_019343175.1 Oedothorax gibbosus
ATGACGGTACTTATAAGTATCACTGGTAAAGCCACTGTTTTACTTTTCATTATTCATTTGAAGATAATGGGAGCAAGGTGAAACTTTTTGATTGAATTGCACAGTTTTATCATAGTAAAGTCTACGAAGGTAGAGTAAATTCTTCCTAAAAATTTAACTGTAGTTATCTGTGCCAAATCGTTATGCCCTGGCGGTACTTATAGGTGCCATTTAAAAGACCGTTGTTTTACTTTTCATTGTTCGTTTAACGAAAAATAAATGGTAGTGGGGATTTTATGAATGCAGTATTCAGTTTCAAAACATTAAAGACTAAAATAGTAAATCATAGTCATTCAACAAAATTGCGTTGTTGGTCAGTGTAATTTAGTTATTATAAATTGAAAAGAGGAAAACGATAATAAATTCATCATAAAGTGCACTTTATGTTCCAACTATTTTATGTTCCAACTATTTTTTTACCGTAATATATTTGTATTAATTGCACAGATAGCTTTAAAATAGTCAACGGCAAATAATTAAAATGTAAACTTAATTCAGTGCAGAAACGCATGAGACGCTATTTTTTTTCACGCATGAGAAACTATTGATAGTAGCTTGTTTCAAATGATATTAATTTTGTATCACTACTAATGGATAATAATTCCGTACTATTTCACAATATATCAAGGTATGGGATGACAAAGTTGCAGCAAAGGCACAGGAGTGGGCTAATAAATGCCAATTTGAAGACGACACTAAGGAAGATAGAGACACTGGTAAGCCTTTATATCCATTATTTTAATGTGGTATCTAAAATTTATTATATTTTCATAATATTCTAAAAAAATCTTGTTTCCCAAATTACATTGTTAGGTTAAATGAGCATTAAATTTGGAAGCTTTTTAAATAATTGAAGTACTTCGAATTCGAATTCTTCTCTGAAATTTTCAATGTATTCTAATTTCGATGCGCTGAATTTTTTTTAAGTATCACACTTGTCCGTAGCATTTGTAGTTTGGGCTATGAAAGTGGGTGACGGACAGACGGACAGACAGACGGACTGAACGATTATAATACCTTCCACTTTTTACGTTATAAACGTAGTGAGGAAGCTAAAAATTGGTGCAAGATTGCATCGTATTCCTTTAACGAATCCTGGAGTTTTCTAGCTGCTATCACTATTTGGAGAGTTGATTTAGAACTTCTGCAGTGCATCAAATTTATTATTTTACCACAAAATTGGTATATTTATTCTCCAAATTGTGGAAAGTTCCAGGAATCTGGTGTAATCATGCACTAAACTTTTTAACAGTGTAAGCTTTATTTTAGCGACCAATTACTTGGTGTGGTTTGAGATGTGAAAGTCAGGTACCGGACACAGAAGTAAAAATCATTTCTAAAATGGCTTCTTTTAGCTTCTACTAAAAAAATTAAGAACATTTATAAATTAATATTAAAAAATTCCACTTGGCATAACATGAGACGGTTGATAATGTTTTGTTATGGCTTTTAATTTTCTTTTTAGGTCGAGGGTATACTGGAGAAAATATTGCCTATCGTTCCAACCAAAACAAATCATATGATTGGGACGAAGTTGTACTAGATTTTTACAGTGAAGTCTCTGACTTCGATCCAGAAACTATCGACAAATTTTCTTACGAGGAAAACACTGGCCATTTTACGCAGGTAATCTAAAAGATTTGAGAAAAATGAATTGAATTATCTGGTTTCTAAACTCAGATTCTATAATTAACTTACATGGTCCGGTCTGTTCATCGGCGACTTCGTATAACTTAATTTACTATCGTCTAAGTCGCAAAAGAACAGATCAGACCTATGCACTATACAGGACTTAGATAAAATTATTGTCACACTTTACATTTTTTCGCATTTTTTATAAAGAAAATACGTTAACTGATATAACGGGTTGTATTCAAGAAACGACAAGTCAGCTATATCTCAACTCGAGACTTTTTAATGATCCAACTGGATGGTTACAATCCTTTACATAGAGCAGTAGAAACTTCTAGCCTAGAAGGTTCTAGAAATTAACTAATTTACATAAATTAAGGAATAACGAGAAACAAATCAAACTAAGGAATAACGAACTTAATAAATTTAGGCTATGCCTGGGCTCGATCCCACAAACTACTGGTTTGCAGTATCGTTTTTTACCACTGAGCTAACGGTTTAAAGCCTACTTTGCTACAATATGTAAGGTGCTTTTGACGTCTTGCAACACGTGTACAGGCACACATTTTCATTTCCAGCAACAAATTACTAATTTAAACTATTTTTTGGGAATGAAGAGTTACCGTCAGCTCTTGTGCAATTGTTTAAAATACAACTGTACTAGAGATAAGTAGCAATTAGTTTTATTTGTGTTTTGTGCATATGTAGGCAAACTTTTAAGGATAAATATGGATTAAGTTTTTTTTTGTATATTTTTCAGATTATCTGGGCTAACACAACTAAAATCGGATGTGGTTATGTTAGATTTTTAGATGGAACCAATTATTACCATTTGTATGGCTGCGAATATTTGCCAGGGTAAAAGTGCTTTTTTTTTGTTATTCTTATATTAATGACATAATATAGCACGGAAAAGCGACAAAAAAGTTATTTTTGGGGAGCATCGTTTGCAAGTTAGCTTTTTCATTGTATTTTATTGTACACAAATAGATTTCTGCTAACTGAAACTCAAATTTTAAACCGAACAATTTAAGATTTGCTTCAATGGCATGTTTCGGGTCTTGAGTGGCAACATAAATGCTGAATGCAAGTAAGTTCTTTCTCGAGTCTCGATTGGTGAATTCATGTCACTTAGGAACAAAGCACCAATTTCAGTTCTGCTCTAAGGAAGAAAGGAATTACAGCTGGAAGTAATACGTCACCTAAAACAAACCAATTGATAGATCTTCAAATTTAATTTTTTTGTAATTATTTTGAATTTAAAAGTATTAGTTTTCCAGTGCAAAAGATTTTATAAAACTCGCAAACAAAAAATATATATATAATCTTATTTTTTTAAAAAATACATTAATCTGTATATTTTTATAACTAAAGAACTTTTCTTTGAAGCATATCGAAAAAATTTAACTCATAGAAAAGTTACGATAAGTCTCTGATAATATTTCAATGCTATAAACTCGAAATCTTAATTTTCTATAAATTATTACTATATTCTATTCTATTCTTTTATTCTATTTTGAAATAAATCAACATTTTCAAATCTAAAAATATATTTTATACCATACTATAAATTTTCATAATGCATAAATAATGTTTGACTTTTTTGTAGTGGTAACATCATAGATTATCCTATTACAAAAGAGGTAAACCATGTAGTCAATGTGGTGGTTGTGGATCCATACCGGATTATGTGGTAAATTTTTTAAATCATATTTAATGAATGATACAGTTTTAAACCATTCTTTCTTTAAATACATAAAGCATTTTTTATTCAAGGTTATTAAGGGCCATTTCTTAATTTTACAATGGCTTAAGAGGAATTGTCAGTCCCATAGAGTAATCATTAGTTTTGGAATCAATTTCCGCAGTGTTATTGTTTTGCCATGTTAGCCTTTTTTCCCAGGTATGGGAATAACATAACTCGAAGAAACTAATTTAAAACGAAAATGTTATCTAATTATTTAATTACATATTTTTGAAGTTTTTAAAATGCCCAAAATATAAACAGATGGGACACTATTTTAAAAAATTTATCAATTTATAATTAAGTAGCCCGTGTTATTTTCTTTTCAATTTTGTTTTAAATGGATTATGACGATTCCCCCATACCTGGTAAAAAGGGAAAACCTGGCAAAGAAATTCTTTTGCAAAAGTTGTGATTCAAAAACTAATAATTAGCTCCATGGACTGACAGGTCCTCTTAAAGGCTTTTCAGAATAAAAAAAAAAGACAAAGCTTCCAACCAAAACCTTGTGTTAAAAATATGTTAAAGAAACATTTAAAAATTAACTAGCTGAAAACGTTCGCCACACTATGAACAATGGGGAAGTTGCATGAATTTCAAATTTGCAAACAATGTCCTTTTAAAACATTTGAATGGTATCTTCATGCAACAAAAATGATTAAATTAGTCAGTAATTACTTTAAAGTAACCCTCCCGATAAAAACCCTCACAATCCTTGTGCAATGGCACCTTATGAAGTCAGGCTAGGCTTTTTGTCCATAGCGTGCATTTTTAAATGCGAATATTCTAAGTTCCATTTTATTGTCAGCAAATTGATATTTCCTTCAACGATATTAATTGACCAAAAAGTTGACTAGGTGTAAAATTCTAAACGCGCTCTAGACAATTTTAAACTCCCAAATCTAATAACGGCTTTTTCTGATTTATTTCCGAAAATGGTTGAATTAAAATTTTTTCCCTTTCTCAAAAAAACGTTTATAGTTAAAGCTAAAGCTATAAAACGGCGGAGCAATCAATGAAGACAAAATAAAACGCCGAAATTTCCCTTCATCTGATTCTCCGCGCGTTTTAGCTCCGACCATGGTCGGGCTTCTGTGCAAGGAAACTATGAGTTTAAATAGAAAAAGGCTGCATGTTTATTTTGAAAGGGTATGAAACGTAGCGCCGTTTTAGAAAAGTCGCCAAGAGCATGTCTTTACGTCAGGCGCTTTTTCGGAAGTATTAATTTTACACGATTTTAATTGTTCACTTGATTAAATACTCTTAATTTCTTAAATATGCCCAATTTTTTTAAAATACATTAAATTAAAACTAAAACCTTACCTTAATATCAAAAAAGTGTTAAATGGAACCATTTAAGTGGTATTAAATGTATTCTTCTTCACTATTAATTTTAACTTAAAATTTAAAATTGTTGAGTTTTAATTTCAGCTCCTCCACGTTCCCTTCGTATTATACATATAAAGTAATTTTTCAATGTAAAACTTTTCAAGAATTTTAAACGCTGGGAGAAATATAAAGCTTTGAAAAACTGGAAGAACATATTTAAAAACCTACGTTGGTGTAGGTACTATAATTTTGGACAGCAATAAGGAATTTCGTTTTCTTTTGCATTGTATAAAAATAATTTATTTGGTTTTGTGTTTTTTGAAACCAAAATTAATAAATTGGATCAATAATATCTTTTTGGGGATGATTCCTCTTTTTCGGACACAATAATTACAAAAAAAATTTATTTAGAATACACTCTCAAAACAAAAAGAGCGGTTTAACTCAGTCTGAGTTAATTTCCACTCCTTTCGAGCCGAAAAATGCACTTCCCCTACAGGAGTGGATTTCCCTCTTTTTACGGATGGGTTAAAAGAAATAAAAGAAAAAAATCTACGTCCTCACTTTAAAACGAGGGTTTAACTCATCGATTAATTTCCACCCTTTCCAGTGCCAAAAAAACATTCCCCTTAGGAGTGGATTCACTTTTTTTTTAAAAGTGTACACCACGTTTATGAAAAGTAACGCCCAAGTGGTGAAATTTTTTTGGCTCACCCCCCAGCGATATCCAGTTGAATGGTTTTTAAAAAAAAGAACCCCGAGCAATGTCACAGCTTTGGGGGATATGAAAAATAATAAACTACAGCAAAATTCTGTATAAAGTGTTTACAGCACTAGCTAAAACAATTCAAAAATACGTTTTCGAATTTTGATGTGCTGTTTTTTGTACAGAATTTTTTGAAGTATTTTTTTTGAGCGAATTAAAACAGGAAACTTATTTTTTGCATGATTAATTTTGTCGACGTTTTAACATGGGAAAACTTTAACAAAAAATACTTCAAAAGATGGTAGGCACATCTTTACAAGTTTTATGAAAAAAGGTACCCAAAATTTTAACAGTGGTAGTACAAAAAACCCTTTAAAAAAAAATTTTGATTTTTAAAAACATTGAGATCATATGTACTGAAACGTAAATATAAAATTAAAAAAACAAAACATTGAATGATATATATTTTATATTAAACTAGGGGCACGCCCCCTGCTCGCTATGACTCACCAACCCCTATCGTCCATTTTTTAAAAAAAATTGGTAAAATTTAACAATTTTCCCCTAGTACGTAAAAGTATTTTAATTTTTTTAAATTTTTTCCAAAATATCCTTTTTTAATAATATCAAATATTCAGTTTTTTTACACATTTTTAAATTAGAGAATTTACTTGCGCGACTTTGTTTATAAGTTGACCCGTCTTTTTCCTTTTTTTGTTCTGATTTTTTTTATCTTAAACAAGATAAAAAATTAAAGTATTGATTGTCAGATCACGTGGATCCAATGCTAACGGGGGGGAGCCCATGGAGAAAAAAAATAAGGGGGCAAAATGGCCATTTTGTTGCCACTTTAAGGAGAAAAATACTAAAAAAAAAATACCATTTTTCAAAATTTTAAAAAAAAAATTTCAAAAAATATACTGCATTTGGAATCATTTAGTGATTTTAAAATTTTTTTTCTAATTTTAAAATTTTTAGGATTAAATTGTATTTTTTCGTATTTTTTTTTCCTTAAAGTGGCAGCAACATGGCCTTTGCCCCTTATTCGGTTCCATGCGCGTCCGTCTTAGCATCGGAGGTCACGTGATCTGAAAATCTAATACTTAACTATGCTAAAAAAAAAGTATAAAAAACCGATTTTTGCCATTGCAGTTTTAGAAAAAAAAGAAAATTTGAACCGTAAAGGTATTTATATAGGGATTTTACTGAAGTTAATATTTTAATAAAAATAGTAGACTAAAAAAAAGGGGGATGTTTAAACCGACACCCCCGATAATCTCTCCGATTTAGATGCTTTCAACATTAACACTGCATTAAAAATATCCCCAAATGGCCTAATTAGACCCAAATTAGTTTTAAAAAACAATTTTTTTGATTTCAAATAGAAAGTGGTTGAATCATCGTCGTAAGCTGCACGAGGGCTATTGGCATTAATTTAGGCGTATAATTTAAACCACAGCAAGTGTGGAGAAAAGGGGAAAAAAATTAAAGGGAAAAAAATTTTGATAAAATTTTTGCATTTTACATCGAAATTGAACAGCTTAGTGGAAGAAATCAATTGACACTTTTAAAAAATTTTTAGTTTTTGGTGTACGTGAAAATGAAATATTAAAAACTTCTTAACGATAACAAGTTCATTTTTTTTCCTAAAAATTTTTAAGTTTCGTATATTTTTTACGGTGTGCAAGCACCGTTTTCAACAGAATGAGTGCAAAAAAAAACTCTTTAAACCATTCTCCCGTTTATTTTTTGAAAATTAGCACGTTCTTCCACTAAGTTTTTTCAATTACAGAAAAAAATTACTATCTGCGGCGAAATTCCCTTGAAACCCATTGAAATTAAATTTTTGAGTCTTTAAACACTGTTGCCAAATCAAAAGGATGAAAAATTTTTTAAAATAAGAACAAAAAAATTTTTTATGAAATTTTGGAATTCGTCTAAAATGTAGCACAATGCCTTAATTTTACCAAGAAAGCGGCCCCAAGGGGAAATTTTTTCAACAATTTGCTTAGTTTAATTACATTTTTTTTTAATGCTTGGAGTAATTCATTTTTTTTGTTTTTAATAATATTTAATTTTTCTTCGAAAAACAAATAAATCGAGCAGACGTAAATAATATTAATTATTTTTTTAAAAAAAATTAGGAAAATAGTGATTGGGGTTTTTTTAAGTTTAAATTAGGGATGCTGTGTTTAGCGATTTTTTTTTTTTAAGTGTGTAGATTAGTGGTAAAAGGGGAAAGATTGTATATTTATGTTTTTAACCTAGTTGTTTTTTCCAAGAATTTTTGTAATATTAAGAACAGTAAAGTAGGTATTTTAGTTCTTTAAAACTTTGTTTCATATTTTATTCTAGTAAAAAAGTATCCAGGGCACGAGAAAAAAAAAACGTAGCTTTTCAAAAGGAAAAAAACATCCCCAAAAGGGAAAAACTTGAAGCATTTAATGTTTTGAACAAGTCCAACAAAGGAAAAGATCCTTTTTTTAAAAAATTTTTTTTCACCCCCGAAGCAAAACATTTTTTTAACCAATTTTGAGTCTAAAAGTAAAGAATTTTAAAAAATTTTTTAAAAAAATCATTAGTATAATCTACTACCGATTCTTTTTTTTAAAAATCGAATTCCTTTTTTTTTTTGTATTAATTAAAATTAGGTTTTTTTTTTTTGATCCTTTTAAAAAAAATTTTAGAAAAAAAAAAAAACTTCAAAAAAAAGTTTTTTTTTTTCGGTTTGGGATTTTTTTGAATCTTTTTTCTAAATATAAAAAAAGTCATTGCTTTTTAACATTAAAAAAAAAAAATGTTTTCCCCCATGCTAGCAATGTCTAATTTTACTGTAAAACAAAAAAAGGGGAAATTATCCAATGATTTTTATAAATTTCAACTTTCGTTTTCAAACATGATTCCTCATAAAAAGAATAACATTATATTATTCAGAAAAAAACTCCATTGTTGGGGGTTTTTGACATAGAATATTAAAAAAATTTAAATTTTTTAAAATTCTTATACACGGCAAATTAAAAATTTCCAGCTTTTTTCGTGGAAAATATTTAAAAAAGTGGTCCAAACCCGAAAAACCCTCATTGTGTTTGTTTTTAAACAACGCAAGAAGAAGAAATTTTTCCCTTTTTTTTAAAAACA
This sequence comes from Oedothorax gibbosus, assembly GCA_019343175.1. NCBI lineage: Eukaryota > Metazoa > Arthropoda > Arachnida > Araneae > Linyphiidae > Oedothorax > Oedothorax gibbosus. The sequence goes on from JAFNEN010003087.1 coordinate 8,589, forward strand.
TGAATAGAAAAAAACATAAAAACACCCCTAGAGTGTGGGGGGCCCAAAATGAATCACTGAATTGGGAAAAATTATACTATTTAAAAAAATCAAAACTTTTGGACAATTTTTTTTTATATATATACAAGTATAATTCCATGCAGAATTTTCCCTTTTGTGGTTTTTAAAATGTGTAAGTTCGGGTTTGAAAAGTTATTACACCCCCATTTTTAAAAATTTAAAAATTAAAAAAAAAGGAAATAGTTTTTCTACATTAAACAACTAAAAATGCAAATTTAATTTTTCATTTCAAATTAAAAAGCTTTTTAAATTTTTGGTTTAATAAAAAAAAATTCATTAGTTGAATTTTCCCCAAACAAAAAATTTAAAAATTTTTTGTAAAAAAATTGTTAAGAAATCCCATTAACTTTTTATAGAAAAAAAAACAATACATTAAAAATTTTAGAAGTAAACGAAATAATTCCCATTTTTTGGGGTATGAAGAGCTGAGTGGAAAACGGCAAGGACATTTTTAAAAAATTGAGATTTTTGGTCAATGATCATGTTTTACCGCTTAAACAAACAGTTTAAAAATTTTTTGAAAAATTGTTTTTTGATTTTTTTTGCATAGAAGTGGGGGTGCAGCGTTTTCGTCATTTTTTAAAGGAAGAACGTGCTAAGGAGCCTTTCATGTTTTCCCCGAAATCGCCCACCCCGAACGATCTTTTTGTGGAAAAATGCTAAGTGAAGTTTGCGGAAAATTTTAGATTTTTCTTATTAATAGCAAAAAATGGTTTTTTGTGGTTTTAATCAAAAAGAATTCAACAAAATGTAATTTATATTTTAATTAATTTAATTATTAAAATAATCAATGAAATAAATTTTTAATGCGAAAAAATGGGTTTTGAGTGATTTGCAAAATGGGAAAAAAATCTTTTTGATTTTAAATTTAAGGGGGTTAAAAGGGTTTTAAAAATTTTTAAAAATTTTATTTTAATGTCGTCGATTTTTATTGTAATAAAAAAACTAGTCATTAGCAGCTAACAGAGGTATAATTAAAAAAAAAGTTGCACCTTCTAGGGAGATCGCAGTTGGCGTTAAAAAAAAATTTGCCCCAAAAATTCAAAGCTTGGTTTGTTTAAAAAAATGAATTTGAGTATAAAAACTTTTTTAAACCCCTTTAAGTTTGATCTTAAAGCTATCGAAAAATTTTGTGCAATGTCCAAAAAATCCTAAAATTTTAAAAGGGGAAAAGAAGAAGCGGAAAGGTTTTTTTTTTTAAAGTGTGAATTGCAGCTATACATAATAAAATTTATAAAAAGGTTTCTTTTTATGAAAAAAATAAAATATTTTTATAATAATGATTTTAAAAAAAGTAACAAAGTATAAAACGTTATAAGTTTTAATATTATTAAAATTCATTCTTAAAAAATACTAACATCACGATTTTAAAAATAAATTTTTAAAAAAGATCATGTTTTATGTTGTAAAAAAGCGTAAATTAAATGGTTTCTAAAATGATTTTAAAACCTTAATTTTAAAAGGAAAAAAAAAGTAAATAACCTTAGGATCTATATCTTGCCACAAAAATTTTTTTTCTTTTTTTTTAAATCAAAGTTGTTTTTAAACAATTATTTTTTTTTAAATACATTTAAAATTTTTTTGCGAAAACTTTTATCTTGCATTTTAAATTTTTTAATTTTTAAATTTAATATTTATTTATTAATTTTATTTGTGTTTCTTGTACTATCTTTTGTATACTTTTTTTTTAAAATGATTTTTCTTATTATTTTCAAAGTATTTTTTTTTAATTTCAGTGATAAGGTATTTTTTAAAAAAAATTTTCAATTAAAAATTTTTTATCTAACATTTTAACAAGAAGTTCTAAAAAACTTATAAACTTTTTTTAACTTAAATACTAAAGAAATCCTTATAGTAGGACAGACGGCCCCAAAAAAAAGATAAGATAGGTGACTGATTCTTAAAAAAATAGGGGAGTAACACTATGTATCAATAGCTCATTTTAAAAATTTTTTAACCTTATAAAAAAATTTTCAATAACTGTCAAACCTAAAAAGTTCTGACAGCTACCTTGCATATGCACAATATTGTAGAAAAAAATTTTTTTTGAGGTCCGACAAATACAGGGAACACGGCATCAAAAAATTTAAAACTTCTATTTTTGTTTTTTAGCAATACCTTTAAAACCCCAAAAAATTTTTAGCAACCTTACTTTCGCTGCGCAATTTTTTTTAAAAACCCCCTTAGACTTAACAGGAATAGAAACCCCTGTACAAATTGAAGTCCGTAGCCTTTTTTTTTTGAACAGTAAAGTAGTTTCAGAAGACGGATCAATGAAAAAAAAACCCAAATTTTTAGAAGAGCACCTCCAAAACGTGTAGAAAGCACAAAATCTTAATTTTGGAAATTGACCCCCATCGCAAAGTTTTATTCCTTTATTTTATTTAGGGATTGAAAGTAATAACTTTAAAAATTGGACGGGTACAAAGGGGAATTGGGGGGGGGGGGGGGGGGTAGAGGAGTACGGACGAAAAAAATAGCAGAGTACAGGCAGCGGCAAACACTATACAGTATTAAAATTTTTTTTTTTCGAACAAAAAAAAAGAATTTTCAAAATCAGGCACTTTGGATCGGAAATGAAAGGGGTTGGGGGGACAGACAAAATGAGGACGGACAGGCAAACAATTAAAAAGTAAAAAAGATCTGTGAAGTCCTATCTTTTCCCAAAAGAAAAAGAATTTTGAAAATCGGAAGGTTTACAAAATTTTTAAAGTTTGGGTCAAAATTTCCTAAAAAAAGTCACTTAGCCCCCTTCTTCCACAAAAGGGACTGGCCAAAATCGAAAAACATTTTGGGGGGAAAACGTGCCAATGCATGAGTTTAACCTTTTGTAAATGACGGTTTTGACGTAAATTAGGCAAGCCAAAAGCCCCAAGCTTTTTTAAAAACCAAACTAAAATATCGCAAAAAAAACGTGATTTTATGAAGACAGAAAAGTTGCAAACTAAAAATTTTTAATCTTATTCGTTTCACCTTTTTTTACTTTTCACGTTTTTTCCCCAAGTCTTATATGTTTGGAAAACACGCCAGTCCTCGCCAAACCTACAGACTTTTGGGAGTAATTTGGTCATCTTTAGGTTTGCCAATGTGTTTTTTTTTATTTAAAAAATCGGTGAAATTTTCCCATTGTTTCCCCGTTTGGTCTGTAAGAATTTGTATGGGAAATGTTTAATCCTGTGAAATTTGAGTTTTTTTGCAAGACTCGATCATTGAACGTTTCCGAACTTCCCTCATGTGTTTTGTTTCATTTGTGAAAGCGAAAAATAAACTTTATTTTCATTTAAAAACTCTATTTATAGTTTTTTTCTACCCCCTTGACAGTATTAATCTTTTTTAGAGTTTTTAAAAAAAAGTCCCCCAGTTTGTAATAGTACCAGCATCAATTTTGTTATCGTAACTCCAGAACTAGCTTTTAAGCTATCTCCCGGGGGTTTTTTTGTTTCTGCCTGTTTTTGAACTCTAAAGAGTTTAACACGGCCATCAAGTATTACTACTAGTGGCACTGCTTTTCTGTGCGTAACGCACTGTTGGGGTTTTAGTGTAGTATTAAAGGGGG
>JAFNEN010003088.1:0-13061 GCA_019343175.1 Oedothorax gibbosus
GGAAGTTAAACAGCTTTTTCCAAGTTGGTTGTGAGTTAAAATACACACTAGAGCGCGTATGAGCTATTGCAGAACTATTGACTGTTGGATCTGATCGGAATAGTCGAGTGAAATCGTTCAACGTTTGAAAAAATTAACTGGAATGAACATGACATGTTTCTGTAAAAATAGCATAACTTTTTTAAGAGTTTGATAAGGATGAAAGCACGTTTCACAGTTTCAAAAGCGATACAGTGAAACGTGATACGAAATAACACGCCAAGAACAAAAAAAAAGCCAACCGTGACGTCATCTGTATGCTAAGAGAGGTTTAACAGGAGTGACGTATCATTAACTTTAAAAATGAATTTAAAAATAAATACATCTTTAAAACCAGAAATACTTGAGTTTAGAGGTTTTTTAATATGTTTAAAACGAATAAATATGTTTGTGGAAAACGCTGTAATTGTCCATTGTTTCAATGTATAAACATTGTTTTTTTACCAACAATATCTTACCTAGTATACAAACAACTGTTTGTTTTTATAATAAACATGCTTGGATAGGGCAGTTTTTAAGATAAAAAAGATTTAGTTTATTATTGTCTCCCCCCTTCCCCTCTAGCCCTGCAATAAATATAATACAGATTGGATTGGGTTTGTGTAGCGATTGAAATGTAACCGCCGTTTGTCCTACCATAGGAAAAGCATTATCTACCTTTTGTTCTTGATACCTTCAGGCACCATTCGCAGCAAAAGCGTAAAGGGTTATAATTAATTATGGGCGTGTCTTGCTACAGTCTCGTTTTAGAAGTCCTTTAATACTTTTGCTGTTTTAGTTTCAGTTGCGGCGTATTAAAAACATTAAACGGCGAAAAGGAAACACATCATCTAATAATTACCTAATACTTATGCCTTCGCATCACATCGCAGCCAAAAAAGCTTTAGGGTTTACAGTAATGTCTTAATTGAAATAACATGATTACTACTTTATTTTTCCAACATTGCCTTTTCCAAGTACTTTACGCCCCTACAGTACAGCTGTAAGCAAAAACGGCCACCCCACCTATAATTGCAACAGAGAAGGGGGAGGGGCTTTTGCCCCCACCCATATGCTCCCTCCCCCCTTAATTCTCGGCGGGAGGGGGAGGGGGCTGATGGATAACTTCTGGAGAAGGGGAGAGCTCCCCCCTATTCTAGAATGCGGGGGTGAATGGATAAAATGATTAAATCTTCTGCCAGGGGTGGAGGAGAGAATATTAGGTCGAAGAAAGGGAATGTTTTCCGTCCTCTTTGTATTTTCTTTGGAAGTAATATCTCTATTTTTGGCTAGCTTGGTTGGTCAGCCTGGAGTTACTTGGTCTTGCGTTGCTTATTATCGAATCAAACTTTACTTACAGAGGAGTTACTTACAGCTATAGTCTGTCTATTTACTATGCGAGCCTCGAAAAGACTTTCTTCCCTCATCCCTTCTCCTGGTTTTCTAGGAAACGGGGGAGCATCGCTTTTCTAAACCTAACGCGTTTGAGGTTCTGTTGTGAGGTTAACAATCCGAACAGCTCAAACCCAAGTAGGGTGGGGAAAAAACGGAAACCGTGACGCTCATGCCGTTTCGAAGAAAACCACACGCGGTGATGGGGGAGGAGAATGCTTTCGAGGCTCGCATTCTAGATAGACAAGGTATAGCTATAGTTTTAGCGAGTAGGCGACTGCTTCCTCTACAAATGTGCTTCGGGTGGTAAATCAGAGTTAAATTTGTTCCCTCTAGGCAATAGAAGTAAACTTGGCGTTAAATAGGATAAATACTTGGCGAACGCTGATGGTTGTTATTTTGCCAAAGTTTTCAAGTTTGTGACTTTAGTAGAGAAAGTTTAAGAGTTGAGTATAATAACTTGACACCTTGTTATTAAACTTGACACCTTGTTATTAAACTTGACACCTTGTTATTAAACTTGACACCTTGTTATTAAACTTGACACCTTGTTATTAAACTTGACACCTTGTTATTAAACTTGACACCTTGTTATTAAACTTGACACCTTGTTATTAAACTTGACACCTTGTTATTAAACTTGACACCAGGTGAACTAGAAATCTAAAGGTTGGTCAAGTGGTTAACTTTGCAAACCATGATATCCTAGGTGTAGCGGTCCCCCGCTCATGCAACCTCAAAAAACATCCAACGCTAGATGGCGCTTAATTACTACTGCATTACTACCAGCCACCTGGATAAAAACAAATATCGTATTATACAGGGTGGCGCAAATAAAAGTGGCCCCGGCCTAGAGATAGGAATGCATTGAGATGGTTGACGAGAAAAACTATTGAAGCCGCCTAAAAGCCTTCATGTCAAAATAAAAAATTATTTAAGCACGCAATGTCTTTACTTGGCAAACCTGTTTTTGCATTGATTGGGTTGGATTGGCATCACATTAAAGCTACTCATGGACTATTGGCGAGTTGATCTTAGTGCGTAAGTTTGAGTTGATCAATGCACAGGTGAAGATGATACTCAGAGTACAGCGGATGGTTTTCATTGTAGAAAGTTTTATTAAACAAATTCACAGAAAAACGTGGCTAATTGTTTGTTAAATAATTTAAAGGTGTAAAAGTGACAAAAAAGAGTGATATGCAACGATTAGTTACGAAATGACAGGATCTGTTTCGAACAAATAAAAAACATTACGAACACCAAATTTTGTGTCTTGTAATCAATTTAGAATGTTTTGCATTAACAAAAACAAAGGTCCGATTCTCTAGGATAAATAACGGCCGAAAAATAATCACTAGTTAGAACCCTTTTTGCTAAACTGTACAAACTTTCAGTTATATTGCATTCTAACTATATTGTCAAACCGTAGCGTAGTTGCCGGCAAATAATTCGCCAAGCGTTTGTTTGGGCTTAATAATGAAGCGATCAATAGCTTCACATAGCAAACCTGTTTTTGCGTTGGTTTTTCACTTTACAACAATTATATCTTATTGTTATCTCCACAACGGGGCCACTTTTATTTGCGCCACCCTGTATAAGCTTAAGTAACTTAGTCTTCACCTTGGAGGTACCTTTTGTTATTAATAGTAGTTATAATATCTCTGGTAGCACTAGACTTGGTTATTTTTAAAAAAACTATATAAAAAAACGGAGACTATTGGCACAATTTTATAGCTAGATAGCAAAATCAAATGACAAACTAAACTGTGCAGCGAAATGCAGTCCGTCTGGTCACCCTAACTCCTCTCCCGAAAAGAGAAACATATATGTTACCGTTAAAACCCGAAATCAGATAGAACTAGAATTAACTAGTGGGAACTAATTTTAACTGAGACCATTAGTTAAAACTAGTTTCCACTAGCTAAAATCAGTCATCCCCAGCTAATACTGGTTTTAGCAAAATAGAGTGGTTCAAACTAGATTTAACTATAGAGAAAACTTATAACTTTATAAAACTAGAATTAACTGAAAATAACGCGATTTAGGATAATATAGGTTTGGTATGGTTTTGTTATTCGAATTATTGCTGAAATGCAATGAAGGCGTTATGGTTATTGGAAGACTCCTTTAAGAACGGTACTATGCGTTTTTTTAAGGACTACATTGTCGTAATACGATTATAAAATTCCTCTTTTCAAACATTTAATAATGGATTCATGTTTAATTAATGAAGCAAAGTGGAAGATCTTAAATTTCGTGCAACAACGACGCTTTGCAACAACAAACAAATCTTTTTAAGTTTACTTATTGCCACTTCTTTTTAAAGAAATTAACGTTTACAATAATGTAAAAGTCAAGCATTTGCAGTTATTTCGACTTTATCTGAAACATGTCAAATAATTTTAGTTTTTACTATAATTACAACTAGTTTTAACCAATGCAATTGGTCAAAACTAATAACTAGGGAGGTCTAGTTTTAGCTAGTAGAAACTAGTTTTAACTAGTTGGCCTCAGTTAAAACTAGTTCTCACTAGTTAATTCTAGTTTTTAGCTGATTTCGGGTTTTAACGGTAACATATGCATGGAAAGTTGTCAAGTTCGGAGGTTTTTTGAATATATAAGGGCTAAAAAAAAATGACATCACAACCAGATGCTGCCTTGGTCACCAGCTTGGACCGACTGCTGGTATATTAGTTTAAAAAAAACAAATTGCATAGGATACGGTTTTTTTGTATTCATTTCACAAATGTCTTGTTTGATAGTAGGGTATTTTTATTGAAGAGGGGTCAGGGAGAAAAAAATATAGCCTTTTTATTAAACCTTTTTTTAACCCTCACAATTGAAGAGCTTAGTGGAAGAACGTGCTAAGTGACACAAAGTTAAAAACGAGAAAATGAGCTTTAAAGTTTTTCGTTTGCACACAGATCTGTTGAAAACAGAATTTGTAAAGCGTAAAAAATATACTTTATTTAAATTTTATGAAAAAGGGGAAATTTGTTATCGTTAAAAAAGTTATTAATATATTCATTGACACAAAAATCTATTTTTTCAAAAATGTCACTTAGCACGTTCTTCCACTAAGCTCTTCAATTGAAAGTCTATTAACCGTCATTCAAAGTTAATCAAAAGTAAGTATGGAGACCTGTCAACTGTGACTCAAGTGGGACGTTATTCCATCATTCAACCTGCCAACTATCCGGGTTTAAAACCGTAATAACCATTTTTCAGATCACTGGCACTCAGAGAAAGCCTTCAAAAATCCGGCAATTGGTACATGATGTCACGGTTTTATAGACGCTCACTTACAGCTAAAGTTAATGTTAAAGTTTCTTATTTTACTGAAATAATTCATGACCTTATTTTAATCGATTGAAATTAACTTTTATTGAATTAGACAACATAAGAACAGATATAATTATATATTTAGTTTGCAGTAATTATTTATTCAAAACGCACAAAAATACACAAAAGAGAATATGGCATTCGCAACTTACCCATTGTATGTCATTCCTCAGATAAAAGTTTAAGTTTAAAGCTTACTTAAGAGCGGTTGATGCTCTCCTATGGCACTCTCATTGGTCTCTTGTTGCTCTCACATTTGGGTTTACATAGTATAAATCAATTTAAACTTTTAACTTTACATTAGATTAGTTTAAAGTTAATACTCTGGACTTAAGATTATTTGTGGTTTTTTAATATTTTTAATGAACCCCTAATCAGATGCTTAGAAGCCTTTTGAAGTTAGGGGGCAAAGTTACAACGAACTCTTTACTTTTGGAAGCATGTGAGTGATGCTGATGAATCAGCGTCACAATATGACACGGGGCATAGAGAAAATAGTTAAAAATTTGGGTTGAATCCTCAGAGTTGACATGTAGTGGTCTGAGTATGTCAATCTTTTCAAAAACCATCTGAAAATGAAAACATTTGAAACTTGCTTGACATCTGTCTTCAAGATATCCTTTTATGTTAACCTACGACAGGGAAATATAAGAGTTTTGCTTTTTTACGTCATTGGTTGAAACCGGTGGAAGATTTCTTTTCAATTACTCGTTTTTACCCCGGTTTATTTTTATTTAAAAAAATGCGAAGTTGAGTATTCACATTAGACAAGGAGATTTTTTTTTAAAACGGATCTTACTATCGTTTAACTTTCGTTCTAAAGAACAAATTTTTGAAGTATGCCTCCAGATACATTTTCGACAATTGAACTTTTTTACAGTCACAGGTACTCGTTCTTTAGCTTATTTTTTTTATTTCATAAAAAATGCGATATTTTTTTATGAACATCGTGGGTATTTTCGTCTGTTTCTAGCCCTTTTTCAACTTTTGTTCTAACGAACAAATTTTTAAAAAGTAGGGGAACCAGGGACATATGACCCAACTCGAAGTTTTTCGCTTGTAACTTTTAAAAAACAATATTTATGAATGTGTAAATGCAGATAATTTATACTTCATAAAGTAGTACACAATATATATTAGTATAAGTCATTTGCAAATAATTACATTAGCACTATTATGCACGTAACTTTAGTTAATAGCATGAACTAAACAAGTAACTAATTGAAAAAATCTTTCCTTTAAACCAAAAAATGTAGACCGAAAAACCTTACGGCCTCAAAAATTTACTTTCAGTGCATGAAAACGTATTTATTCGCATAACTATAACACATGCGCAATGATTCAGCTCGTTTTTTTTCACCATGTGATCAGCTGGCTGAAAGGAAAAAAGTGATAACACTTTCAACTCACAAAACTTTTCCATTGCTTAGAAAAAGGCATTGGGTCATGTAACCTTATGGGTCAAATGTCCCTAGTTCCCCCTACATACTTTTCAAAAAACCATCTGGAAAAAAAATCAACTGCAACAGTGTGCCAACGTGGGTTAAGGCGGCATTCCAAGAAGGATATGTTCACAAGTTATATCCGCGTCTCGGCATCCTATAAACATTAGGCGACTGTATTGGAATAAAATATTGTCAATAAATAGCCCCTTGTTAAGAACTAGTGAACGTTAAATCTATCAATCCCGACACCCACATGCTTTGTGTCGGTATATTATAATGTGTCACTTGCTCGTCACTTGACGCCATTGCTCGAAATCTTTATTTTTTTACTTATCTCTGGATCAAAATTAGACCAGCTCCATGATGTGTGTGACCCTGAGAAAGTCCAAAAATAAAGTGGGTCGTCGTTGACGTCCTTCCACGTCAAACCGAGGCAATGGACTATGTGTTCGGGACTGGCTTGAGCACCTCCACGACAATTGGGACAGTCAGGGAACAGCTTGGTTCCGGCCTCAAACTTCAAACTCTTCGTGTGTCCCGTCCTGAATCTGGAGAGGGCAGTTTGGTCTTGCCTGCACAGTTGCAATTTAGAAATCTCGCCTGGTTTCTTAGCGCCATACCAAGAGTGCTAAGGGGACTCCAGTCTATTGCCGACTTTTCGTAAAGCTCGTAATCATGATTATGAACTATTTTTAGAATCTATAGATAGTTGTTTAAAGTAGAGTTGAATATAAGAAACATAGAAATAGTAAAACCATGCGCTCGCCCACACTTTTTAGAAGAGGCACGGGGTGGAAAAATCTGACTCCTTTCGCCCACCACGTTGATGCACACTCAAGGAGTTGTTGTACAATAAAACAGTTCCAAATTTGAACCTTTTTAAAAGCTTTTATATCGGGAGTATATGGCTAGAAGCTTTTTTAAAAAAATTTAGGCGTTTATTATACAAGGTGTCTGTAAAAGAATGTCCGAGTTTCAATTGTATCGTTCACCTGACATCACGCCTTGTGATTTCTTAATTTGGGGCTTCGTAAAAGATCGGTATACGTTCCACCCCTACCCCACGATTTACCAACCTTGAAAGGTAGAATTGCACAAGCTGTTGCTTCCATTACTCCGGACTTGCTGCAGACAGTATTTGAAGAATTGCATTTTTGTTTGGATGTGTGCCGTGTCACTAAAGGCGCACACATTGAGCACTTATAGGGAAAACTAGCTTAGTTTTCCTTCAATGTCATCTATGTTTTGTTATATTTAGTATAAAATAAACTCCTGTAATATACCATTAAAACTTGGACATTCATTTACGGACACCTTGTACTTTCGAAATTCATGAACCAGGATAATTTGTTTTGGTAAATTCTATTTTTCAGCGAAATATTTTTTGATGTCAAATTCAATGTTCAGAAAATATTTTCGGCTTTGCGCAAGGAACATGAGAGTGAAGAATACAACTTAATCATTGGCGCGAATAAACAATTTGCACCAATAATTACGTTCTTTTCTTTCCTCATGTCAAATTCCATGTTTCATAATGAATGCTTAGAAATGTAATTAGGTATTGGCGCACCCGGAATTTAAGCATTATCAGTTAAATTAATAAAACGTTCGTTCTCTGCAACGTGTCGTATTTTTTACCCCTTTTATCGCGAGGTTCGAACATTAATTCTGTTTTCTACTCTTACCACATTTCATTGTTGTACCTGCTTTCGGTGTTTCCGTGCAACTGCGGTTAAGCCGATTGTTATGGTTACCAATCATAAAGACACCGTAAAAAAAAGTCGAACGTTGTGGGAGATTTAAAGTTGATGTTATGGATAGCCAGATCTCTAAACCGAAGTCTTCTCGCTGTTCTCGGGCGTTGCCGACGGGCATCACAAGTTAAAGCCACAGTCGAGCGACTAGCCGACACCTGAGTATGCAACCCAACACATCATTTAAGGGCGACATCGTATGTGGTGTCGGGACTTCAGAACACATTTAACGCGCACTCCCTCTGAACGTGGGCATCATTCGTCGGACATGCAGGCTTCACGGATCAGTTTTGGTCAGCAGTTGAAGAGCTTAGTGGAAGAACGTGCTAAGTGACAAAAATGTAAAAATGAGATTTAAAGGTTTTCGTCTGCACTTAGATGCGTTGCAAACGGCACTTACAAAAGGTAAAAAATTTACTTAAAGTTTATGAAAAGGGAGAATCTTTTCTTTAAAGGAGGGAATAACGTGTTTAATGACAAAAAAAATTCAAGACTGTCACTTAGTACGTTCTTCCACTAAGCTCTTCAGATATTTTTGGCAATGTCAAAATTCTAACTTAATTGGCAAAAAAGCCTTTGGGATTTATTAAACACCAGAATTAAAAAAACGCGAAATAGTGAAAACAGGTTGAAAGCAGTCGAAATACGCATTCAAACTTATAGGGATGACTCCAGAAAATATTCAATAACTTTTTTTCTACAAAAGATATCATTATGAAACTTTCAGAAAAGTATTGTGAATAATAAGAAGTAAAAACTGAAAAATCGATATTTTGAACAATTTTTGGGTACCGTTTCCCCCACTTAAAAAATTAAATATATATACATTAAAGTTTATGAAAAAGGGGTAATCTTGTTACCTTTATAGGAGAGAATAACATGTTCAATGACAAAAGAAAATCAAAATCAATTAAAAAAAAAAAAAAAAACTTAGCACGTTCATCCACTAAGCTCTTCAGATATTTTTGGCAATGCCCGGGTCCGAACATGGTACCTTTCGCATGCAAGACAAGAGCCTTACCGACTGGGTTCCCCAGCCCAGTTCTATGTATTTGCAAACTTCTGCTTTCGGTGTTTCCGTGTTACTGCGGTGAAGTCGAAAACTATAGTTGCCACTCCTAAAAGAGCTTTGTTTGCCAATAGAGCAGCTCTAGCTTGACGTTATTTCAAAGAAAACATAGGTTGTCTTGGCATGCAAAAGTTTCCAGGTTCGGATGCGGGCGTTAAAAAAAATACTAGCAACCTGTAAAATGGTTTGTGTAGCCAAACGTCCCCCGAATAATACCTCGTGTAGAGAGGGTGCAAGTTAAATATGCTTTTTAAGTCCCGACTCCGCGCTCGATGACGTCTTTAAAAAAAAGCACTTGGATCCCTACTTAGATGTCGTCCATTTGATTGCGGTTCTAAATCGTGATGAATGGCACTTGTGTAGCTCTTGCGTAACGATTTTGAACCTTACCCTAAAGAGCTTTGTTTGCCAATGTCCCACGTGCATCTCTAGCACGACATTAACTCGAAAAAATTAACAAACGCCCCAAGATAAAAGATACAAACGTTGCCAGGGAATGGGAATTGTAGCCGGTCCAAAGAGGAAATTATAATTTTCTATGCCAAAATACTGCTGGTATTGAATATTTATACAGACTGTTTTTACACGATAAATGTAGATGGCTTAGAAGGATGTATAGTACCACAATTTGAAATTGGCTCGAATATTATTTTTAATAATTTTACAACAAACATTGGTGCATGAATCGCAAAAGTACAATCAACGTCTAAACATATTCGGAAAAGTTATTAGCCACAAACTCTCATCTGAAAGCTTCTGAAAACGCAAATTTAGTACTGTTTTTTTCTACACTACTCCTCGAGCGAATCTCAATATGGCAGGAGTCAATTTTTACCCTCCTTGTCTCCTCTAGAAAGAGTGCGGAAATGCGCGATTTTACTATCTCTATGATCAGGATCAATGTTTGGGTAGTTACATTTCTCTTCAGCGAAAAATAGTTTTATGTGAAACTCAATTTTTCTCATAGCACACTTGCTTACAAATAGTACTGCCATATCAAGCGAACCTCAATATGGCAGGAGTTAGATTTTTACTCTCCTTGTCTCCTCTAGAAAGTGTTCGGGAACGCACGATTTTACTGTCTCTATGATGAGGATCAATTTTTTGTTAGTTACATTTCTCTTCGGCGAAAAATTGTTTTATGTGAAACTCAATTTTTCTCAATAAACACTTACCTACAAATGACCTGCAATTAAGTATTAGTAGTTAAAATAGTAGAACGTTGGTTTTGTGTCACGTGGCTCCGTTTTCTACTCCTTTTACCGCGAAGTTTGAATATGGTTCTGTTTCTACTCTTAGGGTACGCTCTCAGTGGGACTGGTTTTCTGATTTCCGAAAACCCGCTCTAACCCGACTACTTATTTTCAAGTGAGTGCGCATGCGCCGACCTGGCGAGCAGAAAATAAGCGTCTGTTTTTTCCGGAATGAAATATTCATTCTGGTTTTCAGATTTCAGCGCTTAGTTTAGTCACGTGGTGCGGTAATTCTGAGGTTTATTTTGATTTGGCTGGAATGGATACGGAAAATGTTTTGACGAAATTTGCACTAATCTTTGATTAATTTACCTTCAATCATTTTCAAAATGTAATTGAAGGTAAAGGATTCCATCCGAAAATAAAAATTTGACGGATCTTCTTTAAATTCCGGAAGCAAATGGTGATATTCGCCAAGTTTTGCTCGACCTTTAATTATGGGATCAACAGCATTATTTCTTTCTGGTATTATTTTTAGGTGTAGGCTTTCAAAAGATAAAATCAAAATTAACGATTCCTCTTCGTATAGAACCATAGAAAAAATACATTGCTCAAAACAATTAGGGATCACTTTACTTTTGTTACCCTTCCAGTCATAACTTATTATTTTTTTTATTCTAAAACTTCAAAAGTTGTGAAATAGATTCATTATGCATCCAAAATTAAATGGTATAAAACAAGGGGAAAAAATGGAATCATAACTTTTGAATAAATTGTAATAATAATTTTTTCAAAACTTTATTTGATAAAAATAATTAAAACCAATTTTTAAACATCTAAAAATGCAAGCATGACGAATTTAGGGTCAATTTTTTTAATAAAATTGTTTCAGGGTAATTTTTTATTTTACCTTGTTTTTCATATTTTTATTTAATTTAAACAAACATTATTTAATTCTTCAAAAGACATGATTCTTCCATCTAACTATACAAAAAAGAAATATTACTTTATAGAAAAATGTAGGGAGAATTCGATAAAACTTATTTGAAATAAGTGCGAGCTTAACTTAGTGAGAAAAAAAAAAGCGCAAACTGAAATTCTAAATTTAATCAGTGGAAATGGAAATCCCCTAATTGTTTTGAGTAGTGTATATAAAATTCAGGAAAAATTAGAAATCGGAGAAATAAAAACACGGTAAACAGAAAACTGTTAACAGCTAGTTTGGTTAGGTGGGGTGGCGCTCAGATAGAAGAGCAGCTCCGCTTTTTTCGGATCAGCTGGCTTGAGTTGAAAATCTGCTTTACCATGAGCAGGTAAGCGCAAGAAAGCAGTTCAGACAATTTATTCGCTCTACTTCAGATTGGAGCAGGTTTTCAGAAACCAGGAAACCAGTCCTACTGAGAGCGTACCCTCAACCTAGTTCTGTGTAATATTGGGTTGAATATCGTCGCACTAGAACTATATTACTTAGGTCAGACAAGACCAAACTGCTCTCTCCAGATTCAGGACGGAACACACAAAGAGTTTGAAGTTTGAGGCTGGAACCAAGCTGTTCCCTGACTGCCCCAACTGTCGTGGAGGTGCTCAAGCCAGTCCCGAACACATACTCCATTGCCTCGGTTTGACGTGGAAGGACATCAACGACGACCCACTTTTATTTTTGGAATTTCTCAGGGTCACTCACATTATGGAACTAGTCTAATTTTGACACAGCGATATGTAAAAAAAAGAACTATACGAGTTCTTTTAGTGACTGACGTCGTAATTTAGAACCACACTAAAGTGAAGAGCCGACATCAACTCAATACATCTTTTTAGAGCGATATTGTATTGGACGAACTGTTGTTGTACGAGTTGTTCCACTTATAAATTCGCTGTTTTAGTTTTCATTGATCGATTTGGAGAAGTTGTTGGCAAAGTGGAACTTTTTGATCGAATTGTACGGTTATAGCGCATTTTAATGCACTATAACAAAGGTAAATAAGGCCATCTACAAAGGTAAAGTACAATCTTCAGATAAAGTCAACTTTAGTTACCTACGCTGATTCGTTATTGCGCTAACGGTATGCGGATAAGTCCCAAAAAACCGTTTTACCTTTCATTGTTCGTTTAAGGAAAAATAGATGGTAGTGCGGATTTTATTACTGCCGTGTTCGGTTTCAAAATATTAAAGACTAAAATGGCAAATCAATCATTCAATAAAATTTCATTGTTAACCAGTTTAATTTATTAATTATTAGTAGAAAGGTGGAAAAAAGAAATTTAATTCATCATAAACTGCGTTTGGTACTCCAACAATTTTTCACCGTAGTATAATATTTCTACTTGCACAGTTAACTTAAAAAGAAGCAACGGCAAATGACTAAAATTAAATCTGAATTCAGTGCATAAAGGGTTATAGGCACGGCCAACTTCAATAACAAGGCCACAGAAGCTCTCCCAAACAAACAGCCGAAGATCGAGAAACTAGTTCGGACGCCTTCGGAACCCTAAAATTGTGGTCAGCCGTGAACGAGTGGTACCGAACAGGTTTCGAGACAGGTTGTTTTCATCTTCGGAACAACGTCACTCGGAACTATGACGTCAAAATTTCCGTCCCCGAGCTTGTTTGGGAAAGCTTCTTTGGCCCTAGTAGTTGAGTAGGCCGTGTTATAGGTCGACAGTTACTTTCGGCAATGCTCGGGTCCGAAGCTAGTACCTTTCGCATCCAAGGCAAGCGTCTCACCGACTAGGCTCCCCAGTCCAGTTCTATGTATTGGCGATGCTTTCGACGTTTCCGTGTTACAGCGGTAAAGTCGAAAGCTGTAGTTGCCAATGCTAAAAAAACTTTATTCGCCAATAGAAAAGC
>JAFNEN010003089.1:0-13644 GCA_019343175.1 Oedothorax gibbosus
GAAGCGGATTTTTTTTCCAAAACGGAAAATGATCCTAAACAGGGGGCCCCAAAAAATTTTAAAAAAGGGGGGGTGTTTGTTCACCCCCAAGGGAAAAAGGCCGCAAAAAGCCCCCCACTAAAACCCCATCGAACTTTTTTGTGGGAAAAAATCGGCCGAAAAACGAAAGAATTTTCCCAAAAAAGGTTTTTTAAAGGGGAGTGAAAGTTTTTTTTCAAGACTTTTGGAGAAAGGGGAAACTCCAGAAAATAACAAAAAAAAACCCTCGTCGGGGGGTTTTCCCCCCCATTTAAGAGAGGTGACAAAATCAGGGGGATCAACTGCCCACTAAAAAAAATTTTTTAACCCTGAAAAATAAAGATAAAAATTTACAGATTTTTTAGATAAAAAAAGGGAAAAAATTTTTTTGTTTTTTAAAAACTTTTTTTAAATTTCCCCTTCCCAAAAAGATTTTTTTTCCCTTTTATTTTTACGTTTTCCCAAAATTATTCATAATTAATTTCCCCAATAAGAATAGGGTCTTTTTTTTTAAATTTTTTAAAAATTTTCCCATTTTCTTTGTAAATAAAAGGGGTTTTTTTCCCAAAGGCAAAATGCTTACGGAAATTTTTTAGCAGAAATGGTTCCCCCCCTTGGGTTTTTAAACCCTTAAAAAAAATTTTTTGTCTTAAAGAATATGGGCCCAGGGTTTTGGAAATTTTTTTTTTTAAAAAAAAAACTCTTTTTTAAAATTTTTACAGTTTAAATTCAAAAAAGTAAATTCCTTTTTTACATTTTTTCCATTTTATTTAATAAAAAAAAGAACGCTTTTACATTTACTTAATACAAAAAAAAACGACTCCCCCATTTTTATTTTTTTTTGAAATTTCAATTTTTTAAAAAAAAATTGAAATTTAGCCATTTTTTCCTTTTTTTTTTTAAAAAAAAAACCAAAAATTTTAACGAAAAAAAAGCACAAAAAAAAATTTTTTTAAAATAATTAATATTTTTTTTTTTTTTAATTTCAACCCCGGTTCAATCCAAGAAATAGGTTTTGTGGAACGTGCCCTCTCCATCTTCCTCCACTCTGAAATCGTCCCATCCCCCTCTCCTCACTCTTATTCATCCCTCTCCTCCTCGTCTCCACACACACGACTTTATTTGTAGTCATTGTTGTAGAACCCATTTTTCCCAGGTTTCAGGCAACACAAAGGGTTTTTTTTTGCACTGGTCGAAGAACTTTGCCGAACGAAACACCTGCTTGACCAGTCAGCCGTTGATTTATTTTTCAGAACCCCTTCTTTTCGGGTAGAAGCCCTGTAATTACCGGGTCCCTTTATAATGTGATACCTTGGAAAAGTAAAACCAGACAAAGGAGAAAACATTCGTACTTTTAACAATTCTGGCTGGCTGAAAGCAGTCCGGCCACGCCTGTAGAAGCAGCCCCAAAATGGAAAACCGATACGTTTTTTTTTGCTTTTTTTTTCCCTTCCCAATGAAAAAGCTCCCATATTTCGGGAATGCGAAAGTTTTGGAAAATATGTTTTGCCTTCTCCAGGATGGGAATTTCCAAAATAAGCAAAAAAATAAAGACAGCTTCGGAAGTAAAGAACAAGTAACGCCAAATTTTTTCCGTTTACCCTTTCCTTTCGTTTTACCTGCTAAAAGTAACTAATAACAGTTACAGTTACTTTTTCCTTTTTTCTGAAAAAATGTAACGGCCCGTGTACCCGAACGTTTTTTAACCTAAAAAAGTAACTTTTTACAAGTAAACGGCGTTTACAGGTAACGCCGTTACTATCCAACCCCTGAATATGCGGAATTGGTGATTTATTCTGCCTTCAATTAAGATTGATTACTAAGAAATAATGCGTTAAAACAGTGGTTTGGTCCACAAAAAAAGATTCGAACATTAATGTAGAAGAAACTTCCAGATACACATGATGGTTGCACTCGCTTTCCGTTTTTTTTGGGGAGCCAAGAAATGAAGAATTTTTCAGATTAACTTACTCCCTAGAACCAATCCAACAACCAGCTGACACATAATTGAGGAAAACAATGGCTTTCCATTTAGAACGGTACAATGCCGTCATTGCGATACTTTTGCGATAATTTTGGTGAGCTGAAAATTTAAAGTGGGTTGCTATACCTATCGAGTTTGTTATGAAATATGAAATGAATGTGGTTACCAGAAAAAAAAAACAAATTAGACATTTTTCGTTGTTTGGGCAGAGTAAAGCAAAACGCTAAATCGAAAACGGCCCATTATAGTTTGGTTTTTGTTGGGTAAAGACAATAATATTTTCAGGCTATGTGTGCTTGTCCCAAAGACACACGCCTAGGGCCCATTATAGTATATCTGTTTTTTCCCCCCGATATGCCTTAGGCCTCCCGTACTACATAATTCATTTGAAAGCAGTAAGGGCAATTTTTCAAAAATACGCAAAATCAAAAAACCAAAAATCGAATTCCCGTGTTGGTTGCAGAAATCATAGAGCTGAAACAATAACAAATTGAGATCTTTTTTTTTTAAAGTAATTATCTAAAGAATTTTAACCTAATAAAAAATAAAAAAAAGATAAGAAAACAAAAAATAAATTTTTTTTTGGGACGAATACGGATTAATTTTAATTTTAGTTAACGGATTTAACAGCTGTCTTAAAACTGGAATTTTCCACTTTATTGGCCTCCATGAAAAACGAACAATCCGCCTGTTTTTGGCCGCGGCCCCATGTGTTTTTTTTCAATCCCTGGTTTTATACGAACCCTCACTTTTTTTTAGATGTCGATGAACGAATTTCAAACAATTATAATCTAATCTCAGCCTTTTGAGGATTCTTCGAAGATTTTTTAAAAAGTCCACTCCTGACTTCCATTATTATGGAAAGTCTAATGATATTAAAAAACAAACAAATTAATTGGAAAGAGGTTTCCTGGTAGGTTTTAGAAACAAACTGCCAATAATGACTTTTTTTCCTTTTCCAGTTAGTTGATTATATAGAACTAAATTTATCATGACCTAATACAATGAGCTACGTTTTAGTTTATGTTTAAAGGCCTTTTGGATTAAATTTATGTTTTTTGTATGTGTTTTTCCCCGTGTGTGTGGGTGAAACATTGATTGTCTCAGTAAATTGTTTTGCCCTGCTATCTACATTATTTAGATGACAGTAATTTATCCATTTTTAATTTATATCATGTAAAATTTAAATTATTATTTTTCCCCAGACCGGTCCATTCTTCCTCTCATATTTTTTTTTATAACCTTGCAATCAAGAAGTTTTAACAAGGATATAATTTTTTTTTTTTGAAATATCAGTATAATCTGATGTTAATGCCCATATCTGATATATAGATAACAACTTGTGCCACCACCTTATTTTAAACTGTAATTGTCCCTTAGTAAATTAGTGCTGCCACGTAACAATCCTCAGATTGCAGTAATTTATCCCGCCCGACCGTTTGTCTCAAAGGGCCCAGTTTCCCAAATACCACCACAGCTCGGAAATAAAGGGGATCAAGCAGAGAGAAAGAAGTACCGCAGTTCAATCACGTTGGTAATATTGCCTTTATTGAATTTTGTGTGTGGTTTCACAGAACCGTTTAATATTTATATCCTTAAGTACAAGGACGTACAAAAATGTAATAATTATGGTTTTACCAAATGTACATTTTAAAAATATTCCCGCCAAAATCTTAAAAAGGTATATTTTTAAAACACAGTCACCTACGTATCATACTACGCTTATAAAGAAAAACGCCCTAATAAAAGAAAGTTACGTGGTTTAGGTTTTAACAGAATTATTCCTGTTATTTTCCCCTAGATAATATTTTTTTGGCTTTTCTAAACTACTTCCAGTAGTTTTGCTGTAAATGTGCAATTTTATTTTTTCAAAGGCAAAATTTTTTTTTGGTAAACGAAATAAAAATAATAAACCTTTGGTACAGAATTCAGCCTGTTTTTAATAAACAGAGTTTTTTTTTTATCGGTTGTTGGGATTACGAATTTTTGTAAATGGTTTGAGGATGGTGTAGTGGTCACGCTTCCTAATAATTAGGAGCGGTCGAACGAGAAATTCGTTATAAAGGGGGTCTTGAGTTTACCTTTTTTATTCGGGCGCAAACGGTTAAGAGCTAGCCTTTGGAGCCTCTGGGTTCGGGGTCGAATCCCGGTTAAAGGCAATGGACTGTTTTGTTGTTTTGTTCGAATATATGCGGAGTACGTGCTCGTTAAAAATTCTGTTGAGGGTCCGAAAAGTCCTCCCCCAGTTTCCCACATAGAAACCAAAATTCATTACCTTCCTGGGGAGTGACAAGCCATTCCTGAGGATCCTCTGTTTTGGCCCTCCTGTCTCTAAAAATAGAAATGGGATCCACGTTATGTGTGTGTGTTGTATGTTGTGTCTGTTCTTCTTGACGAAGGTTTTATAAGCGGGGGTCCTGCCTGACCAAGGCCACCAACCTGAATATATATGTCTACTCAACCAACCCAACCAACCCTTTTGATTTTTCTAGCCATACAATGAGCTACATAAAACTCGCGTTTTAATTTAAAAAAGGATTGATAGTCAATATGAAATGTAGAAGGGAGGAAGATTTCAAAGATGAAGTCGAAAAGCTTTACAACCTACTATTTTATTAACGTTTTTTTTTTTACATAACATATAAATTCTGTATCCAAATGTAATTAAATAGTGTGTTGTTTGCAGTCGAAAAATAATTGGCAAAAAGAGTTTTTTTTTAAAATTTTTTTACAAAAATGTTTTTAAAGTTGCTGACCCGTTTTTAAATAACTCTAAAAAGGGTTTCTATTAAAAGTTTGAAATAGTTTGGACTTAATATATGGAGGACTTGGGAATCAAAATTATGGGTTTGTAAGTGATGATGGTGCAATGAATGTTACAATTTACTTTTTTTTTTCTTATTAGCCCCAACAACTATATGGTATTGTTGAACTTTTTTTTGGTAAAAGCGCCGTTTCGACTTTAACCGTGCCTGAAACGCCTTAAAGAATCGCGAAATTTATTTTTATTGTTCAGGGATTAAACCTTTTTTTTGTTTCTCTGTTTTTCCTTAAATTATGTTTCCTAAAAAGCACAACACTCACCTTCTGAACGAAGATTAGTAAGGATGAAGATTTAAATACGGCCCCTACCTTAATTTTTTAATAGAAACCCGTTTTTTTTCATAGCGTTAACCCAATTTTTCCAAAAGGGTTTTTTTTCTGAACTTAATTTGTACGAAATATGAATAAAAAACTATTTTTTTTTTTTTTTTTTTCCACAGATTTGTGCAGTAATTATTGAGTAAGGTTCCCCCTAACACCATTTCAACCACAGTGCAGTTTTTCTGAGCAAGGTATTTTTTTTTCACAAAACAACAAAAATTACCCCGAAAGAGAGTTTTTGCAAATTTAAAGTTTTTTTTTTAGCTTTGTTTTTTAAACTGGGGAACATAATCTGGTTCCACTATCCCTTGGCCTTCCTTATAGTTATTCCGACATACTTCTCTAAAAAAAATCCTTTTTATGAAACCAAATACTGATTTGTCGCACAAGTGGTTTTAAGAAATTAACAGTATAATCAAGAAGTTTTTTACTAAATAGTCACAAAATATTTTTTTCTAATTAAAGTTACCATCATTTTTCCGCAGTTAACATTGCAGCTACCTGTTTCCCTTATCATCTTTCGGATTATAGAGAGAAAGATTCAGCAAATGTAGTACATTTTCCAATGCTTTTAAATTTTGATTATTAGAGTATTCTTAATTAAATTTTTAATATTAGAGTTTATCTTTTTTATTTATTATTAGAGTTTTATCTTATTTATTTATTAGAGGGGGTTAATCTTTTATTTATTTTTTTTAGATTATCCCTTATTTTGGAGTACATACAAGAAATGCCAGTCGCAGCTCTCCTCCATCAGAATCACATCGAATTTGGTATCTTTTTGTTGCATTATTTGATTTTGAAGAAGGATATACACAAAACGTCCCCCCATCGCTGCTGAAGTTTTCTTTTAAAGGGCGTGGTTTTTTTGAAATTTAATGTATTGCTAAAATGGTCTAGTAATAAAAGTATAAAAAATATGTAAAATATCTGATGCTTAAGTTAAGTTAAATTTGGGAATAACTTTTTAAAATATTTTTAAACCTTTTTAACTGAATTCGATTCAGCAATTATTTCTTGATAAATATATATATCAGAGTGAATAATTAGTTATAAAATAATTTATTATTTTTTAAAAAATTTTTTTATTAAGTTTTCTCCAGCCGTATGCCTTTTATATGTTCTCTGCTTTTTAGTTTTTTTTAAGATCCAGGCTAGTATTGAAAGGTAAGCAAAATTTTTCGAGAAGAGAATTTTTATTCAAGAAAGCCATAATTTATTTATTGTAATTTTAAAAATTTGATTTTCAAATAACACATTTTAAGAATTTTTTTTTGAAAGTATGGTACAAAAATTTATAGAATAACATTATGAAAATATTCCAATGGTCCACTCCAAATGAATGCGTTTTTTAACCTCCAAATTTAAAACCAATATTTTTTTCCAAATTTTAAAAATTTACCGAAATCCCAACAATAATTATTATTTATATGAAAAGACTATTTAAATATTTTGCAACAATATAATCTATATATAAATTAAAGTTCCCCATTTTTTTTCGTTGTGATCGACGCATCACGCCTGAATCGGCTGGACCGATTTTTCAAACTATTTCTTTTTTTTTTGTTTGTGTTTGCTATTTGAGAAGGGTTTCTTAATGAATAAGTTTATAAACGAATTCGAACCCCGAAACGGGTGTAGGGATGCAAAACGTGAGCCCCGAATTGTCCTCCATAGAATAGGCAGTTGTTAAGATAGAATTGTATACCTTTTTTTTTATTTCAATTTAAAAGAAATTTCCAGCATGTTTTTCACGCGAACCCGAAAATTTAAGTATAAGCCAACGGGTGTCAAGAAGCACGTTGAGTTTAATTTTGTAGGATTGTTTTTTATTTGAAATATCATTTTTTATTTATGAATTGAAAAATTTTTTAATTTTTTTTTTTTATTTCGAATTTTTAATTTAAATTGATGTTTTAATAAATGGTAAGAAAGTGAAGGGGATTATCGCCTTCAATGCAATCATGGGCAGTAAAAGCGAATGACTATTCTAGATTCTGAATGAATACTTCTAAAAGAAATTTTTATTCCTCTAACGTATAGCGTAAAAAAAACTTATGTTTTTATGAAACTGGTCCATTTTGGTACAGTTATGAGATGGCCCAATTGAATGTTTTTGGCCCTTGGCGGCCTTTTGTTCGCGAGTTAAATTTAGCGTAGGGTAGCTAAATTCCCATCCAGTTGTAAATGAGTTAGGGTTATTTTTTGATTATCGTCGCACTAGAGCTATACAAGAAGGGGATATTGCTACGAGCGTCCCTTTTATTTAGAACCCATGTCATGTGATGAGCCAACAACCTGATTATACCCCAATTGTGGCAACTTTTTTACATACATCTTTTACGCACCCGTCGGGACTTTGAAAAATATTTTACAAAACAGTTGCACCACTCCCACCACATGTGGTAATTATTCTTTGGACATTTTTTGACTTGCAGCATGCATTTTGCCAAGGATCGATGGATTTTTTTTTTTTCGATTTCACCCCTTTCAATTACAATTAAAATTATTTCATAGTAAGACAACCGTCCCTGTGGGTCAGCTGGGGTAATCCCATAAAATGCAAAAATTTTTTTTTTTAAAATTTTCCTTTATATATTCTCCTTTGGGAATACGTAAAATGGACGTGATATTTCTTGAAATCATCTTGTACAACGGATTTGGGCCCATTATTTTTTAAATGTTGCCACATAGAAATGTTTTTTTTTTTTTGGTATATAACTGTAAAATCCAATGTATTTCTCCCCAAATAAAAATTATTTTATTTCGGTAAATTTTTTTTTTCTGAGGAAGCATTTAATACAAACCAAATATTTTTTTCTTTCTAACCTCCTTGGGCCAAAGGAAGCCCTAATTATTTGAAACTTAAATTAGTATCCTTAATACCCAAATAGAATTTGAGTCAAACTTTTAAAGAATATAGGTGTAAGTTTTAATGAATTTGTTTCTGATTTTAATAAAGAAAAAGATAACCATAATGCTATAATTGATATTCTGTTTTAATTAGAAAAGTGTGATTTCCAACATTTTTTTTTTTTTTTTAATTTTCACCACTTTAAACACTTTTTTCCTTTACAATTTTTTTAAACACAACATTTATACCCCTCAGAACCAAATAATTTTTTTATGCTTTTCTTTATATTTAGATTGCTTTTAATAACCCCCTTTCCCCTGAATTTAGACTTAATTTTTTAAATTTTTTTTTTCCCCTTTTTTATTAAACCATAATTTTTATTTTAATTAAAAAATTTTTTTACAGTGAAAAAATTAGTTGGGGCATAAAAAAAGCCCTTTTTGATGAATTTATTTTTTTGTTTTTTTAAATCCTTTTTTGCTTTTTTTCCCCCACCCACGTTTTTTTAATGTAAAAAAATTTTGGGGGGGAATTTTTTAAAAGGGCAGGGCAGGGGGGAAAAAAATTTTTTTGGGGGGGAAAAAGTTTAAAAATTTTTTTTCTGAAGAATTTTTTTTCCCCCCTTTTAGACCCCTTTAAAGTTTTTAAAACCATACAAGGGAAAAATAAATCCCCCCTTTTTTTCCCCATTTTTCCCCAAAAGAAACCCAAAAAAAAATTAAAAAAAACGGCCTTTTTTTGATACTTTTAAAAACCGTTTTTGTAATAAAAGGGGGAAAAAATCAAAACAAAGACAAAAAGCTTTTTTTGGATTTTTCATCCGCATTTGAGGTCGGCAATTTTCCGAAAAGTTCCCGCAATACCTTTCGCACGTATGTGGAAAAAAAAATTTGAATGCCGCCCCATCACAATCCTGGAGTCCCCACACACAAAATACACACACATTTTAGACAAATGTTTCTGGTACGGTATCTTTATTTTTTTTCAAAAGTTTCCCGGGCATCACAATATATTTTGAATTAAAGGGTGCTTAAATTCTATGAGAGTTAATGACGTTGGGTCTCTAAAAACCAAAATGCCTCTGTGTTTAAATTAAAAAAAGGGGAAAAAGATTTTCTAAGCCACATTTCGCCGGGCTGAATTGAATATTTTACAAGTGAAAAAAATGGGGCTACTTCATACCTTTTTAAACACTTTTTTTAAAATTGGTTCCACTTTTTTTAAAAAGGGGTTTCAAAAAATAATTTTAAAAACAAAAAAAATCTCTAAAAAATTACTCTTCTTAAAGGCTCCAAAATTTAATATTTTCTAACTTTAAAATGGAAACAATCGTTTTACTGTAATCTTTATAAAAGGAAATCGTTATTTTTTTAAAGAAAAAAACATAAAACTTTGGGATAGAATCAGTATTTTTTACTTTAAACAGCATAAAAAAGGGGAAACTTTTTAATGTATGAACTTTTAAGTATCTTTTTTAAAAATAGAAAAGATCGGGGAAGTATCAAAATATTTCCAAAATACGTTTCCCGGCCCCCCGATCAAAGGGTTTTTTTAGTCAATCAGGTTTTCTGGGGCATGGTTTTGCAACAGATTCGAATGGAAAATTTACCCCCTGTTCTTTACAATAGTTTTCACCGAGCTCTTGGAAAAAAATCTCTGTTCGGTAAAAAGGAGGAACGGTACGTGGTTCGAACCTTCAGCTACAAGCATGAAATTTTTTCCCTCTCTTGACCGTTTCGGAAAGTTCCTTAAATTTTTTTTGATTTTTTTTTCCCCTGTTCTTGAAAAGTCGGGAAAGGACAAAAATTTCCTCCCCGGGAGCAAGTGACGGCACCATCGAGAAAAAAGCCCAAAGCCCTAGTTTGAGTTTTCACAGATAAAGGGAGTTCCCATTCCTGTTTTGTAAAGGATGCCCAAAATGGTGGGCAGAGAGTAAAGGGGGAAATTTATTGCAAAGGATACTTTCGTTGAAAGGGCCCCCAAACCCTTTAACGCCCTTGCAATCAGACTTCCCCCCCCCCCCCCCCCCCCCCCCCGAAGCTTCTTACCCCCAAAAAGGGGAAAAAGGGAAGGGTTTGGAAATTTTGCTTTTGGTTTCCCATGGTTTTTGCCGGTTTCAATCGCAAAAGCCCAAAGGGTTTCTATAAGAAAGTCTGAAGTCGACGTTTTCCAAACCTCTTTTTGTTTTTGGCGGGGGGGGGGGGGGGATTTTTCCGAAACCCAATCTGCTTCAACTCTTGCACCTTTTTCCCAATTGCACCAGCCCCGGACCGTTAATTGGGGGGCCCAAATTTTAAATCTTCGGGAATGAAAATTTTGAAATTTAAAGGGCCCCGACAATTTAAAATTCTGTTAGGATAAACCCCTTTTGGGCCAGAGAACATAAAGGGAAAGGGCCCACTTTATTTTGGGGGAAATACATGGTTCTTTATTGAGTCGGGAAAAAATTCTTAGTCGGAAACCGCCATAAGGAGGAAATGTAACATTTGGCCCAAAAAGAAAATAGTGCTTTTGGGGAAATTTTCCGAAAAAAAGTTTTAAAAAAATTATTTGTTTTTTGGGGGCAATGATTTTTTTTGGGTTTTTCCTAAAATACCCCTGAGTAAATTTTTCCCAAAAAATGTTATAAACTTTTTTTTTTTCACGAAAACGAAAAAAGGGAAATTTATGATATAGGTGAGCTATAAAGAACAACTTAGATTGGTATGACAGTTAAAAATATGTTCTAAGGGGGAAAAAGTGGGGCATCAGTGCGGGAGGGTTTCGCAACTTGGGTGGCCCTTTATATTTAGGTTAAATTTTCCCCCCTTTTAAAACAAATAGATATAATCAAAATTTTTCTGCATAGTTAACGAGTTTTTTTTTTCGTCAAACCCTTTATGGGTTATAAAAACCTTTTTTTTAAATGGCTCCCCTTTACTTAAAATAGCTGCCATTGATCTATTTTTCAGATATTAAAAAAACCCCCAAAAAATCAAAATTTTTTTAATGATTTCACAAAAATCGTTTAAACCTTTAAAGTGACAAAAAAGTATGAAAATTTAAAGGGCATGGGAAATTTCGCTTTGGGAAAAAAAAAAGTAATTACAAAATTAAAATCCATGTTTTTTTTTGGGTTCATAAAAATTTTGGGTCAAATTTCCCCAAAAATTTTTTTTAAGGTGTCGTTTTTATCTTTTCAAAAATTTAATATTCCCTCATTAACGAATGTTGGAAAAAATAATTCCATGAAAAAAATAAGAAAAAAAAAAACCCTTATTTAAAAAACAAAATTTTAAAAAAAACAACCAAAGTTTTTGGGGCACTTTATTTTAAATTTTTTAAAAGTTACCCCGAAAAACTTTTGGGTTTAAATTTAAAAGTTTACGTTTTTTTTGGGAAAAGGAAGGTATTAATGGTATTCCCCCCAATCTTTAATGGTTTAATATAAATACGTTTTGTTAAAAAGCCTAGTCCCCCAAAATTAACTTCGGGTGATGTAAGCCCCTTTTAACAAAAAAATATTACCTGTGATCTTAAAGTTTTTTTTATGTGGAAAAAGGGAAAAAGATTTCCATGATTTTGAGTAACACGGGTTTCTTGTTTAAAATTTATTTTTTTTAGGGAACAGCGAGAAAAGCCGTTAGATTTTTTAGGGAAATTTTTCTGTAAATTTTTTACTTTCCTGTAACGGAGGGGGAGTAAATAAAAATTTTGTACTTTTCCCCTTAAATACTCATGCAGTTGTTCACGGATTTTTTCGGCACGTTCCCAAAAATCCGGGCAAAATTTTATTATTGAAAAATTTTATTTTTACTCTTTTGGGAAGCTTGGGACTCATTTTCCCCCAAACCCCCGCTAAGGGGCAAAACACGAGGATTGGGAAAAGGGTGTGTCGACCTCCCCCCCCGACCGGGATAAGGAAAATCATACTCATTGAAAAAAAAAATTCAAGGGATCTCCGCAAACCCAATTTGGGGGGATTGTCAGACTTTGGGGGAGATGAGCAGGCTGCAAGTTCGGAACCCACTACCCCGAAAAATTTAAAAACCGGGTTTTAAATTTCGGAGGGCCCCTGCTACTTGGAAAGAGGGGCCCCGTTAAATAAGTTAAAAAGTCCTGACGTCATGAGGCGTCGAAGTGAAAAAAGTCTACCTTTTCTTTTGGGAAATTTTCCTTTTCTATTTTTTTTTGATTTGGGAAAACGGATATGGGGAAAATCGATGACTCAATAAAATCGATTTTATCAATTTTAATTTCTTTTTAACATTTTTATCAATTTTTTCCAGTGTTTCCCTGTTTTTCTACAAAAAATCCCTTACATTACAGAGGCTCCGTTTTTTCGTATAAAGAAGTAGGGAAATGGGTTTAAAAGAAACTAGCAAAATTTTTACCCCTTTTTCGCACGGAATAAAAAAAAAATTAAATAGAAATTCCAAATAGTGTAAACATAAAACCTGTTTTAGGGTCACAAACTTATTAATTTTTTCCGCTCGTTATAAATTATAAAATCCCCTTTCATTTCCTTAAAAAATTTCCAAAAAAAAAAAATAACCCATAAAACCCCTATAAATGTCATCACAATTCTCTCATAAATTTCAAAAAAACCTTTTTTGCTCATTTTTAGGGGTTTTTTGGGGAAAAAATTTGGCGAGAAAAAGATATACTACAAAAAACCCAAATTTTACAGCTCTAACACAATGACCCTTTGAAAAAACCGACCAGCTTATTTAAAATTTTTTTATAAGGAAATTTTCCCTTTTTTGGGGAAATTTTTTGTTAATAATTTGGGGGAGTTTTTTGGGAAGTATTTGGGGGAAAAAATAAAAACATAAAACACTAATAGCTCTAGGGGCGATGGCCTTTTATTAACCCTATAGTTCAGTAATAGCTTAAAAATGTTTCATTTAAAATTTCTTAAATTTGCCATACCATGGGGGAAAGAAAAAACCCCCCCCCCCCAATTTAAAAAAATTTATCAAATAAAACCCCCAAATAAAAAACCGGGAATGAAAAACTGGCGGAAAAAACTCACCTTTAAAAAAGGGCAAAAAAATTTTTAAAAAAATTTAAATTTTGTTTCTTAAAATAAAGGCAAAAGAAAAAAATAAACCTTTTTAAATTTTTAAAAGTTTCGTTAAAATTTTATTTAAATTTTTTTGGGCCCATGGCATCCGGAAAAGAAAAAATGATCAGATTGGGGCGAAAATGGGGGTTTTTTTTTCTGAAAATTTGCATTTTCTTTTAAAAAAGGGAAAAAATAGGAAAAAACCCAAGCTCAGGTTTCAAAACGTTGGTATTAAAAAGGGGAACTATCTTAAAAATTTTTTTTTTTTCTTTAGGGGAGTAAAAGTAGGTCTTTTACGGGTCCGAAAAAAAACAGATAGACCACACAAGACTTTTTTTTTTATTATCATAGACTGCAAAAAATTTTACCCGTTCTTCGCAGGATTTAAAAAAAATATTTAAAAACCTTCCAAAAATTGAAAACCCTAAAAAACCGGGTTTTAGGGTCAAAAATTACGTTTTTGTTCCCGCCGTTTTACATTATAAAAACCCCTTTCATTACCCTTTAAAAATTTAAAAAAAAAATACCTTTTAAAATTTCACTCATAAATGTCATCACCAATTCCCTCCCTAAATACATAAAAAAAACCCTTTTGCT
>JAFNEN010003090.1:0-17015 GCA_019343175.1 Oedothorax gibbosus
TTTTTTTTTTTTTCCCTTTTAAGCTTAACGACCCCCTTTTTTTTTTTAAAAAAAAAAGGTTTTTTTGGAACCCCCCCCGAGGGGAAAAAAAAAGGGCCCCCAAAAATTTTTTTTTTTGGGGAAATATTTTTTTTTTTTTTTCAAAAAAAAAAAAAATTTTTTTTTTAAAATTCCAAATTTTCCCCCCAATTTAAATTTTCCCCAAAAGCACAAATCCCCCCCCAACCCCAAAACAAAAACCCCCCCCCAAAAATTTAAAAAAAAAAAAAAACCGTTTAAAAAAAAGGGGGTTTTTTTTTAAATTTTTTTTCAAAGAGGGAAAAACCCCAAAAACCCCCCCCCTTTTGGGGGGGGCCCCCCAAAAAATTTTTTCCCCCCCCCCAAAATTCCCCTTTTCCCCAAATTTTTTCCCCCCCCAAAAACCCCGGGGGCCCCCCCCCAAACCCCTTTGAAAAAAGGCCCTTTGAAATTTTTTTTTTTTAAAATTTGAAAGAATTTAAATCCCCCCCCTTTTTTCCCCAAAAAAACCCTCCAAAAGGTTTTTTTGCCCCCCAAAATTTAAAAAAAAACCCCCCCTTTTTAAAGGGGGGGTAAAAACCTTTTTTAAAAAGGGGGTTTTTTTCCCCCGCTTGATCCGTAGCTTTTTGGGCCCCCCCCTTTTGGGGGGTTTTTTTGCCCCCCCCCCCCCAAAGGGAAAAAGCGGGGTTTTTTTTTTCCCTTGGGGGGGAAAAGCCTAAAAAGGAAAAAGGGTTTTTTTTTTCCCCTGACCCCGTTTTTTTTTTCCCCCCCCCTTTTCCCCCCCCCAGCCCCTTTCCCAAATTTAAAAAAATTTTTTTTTTTTTTTTTTTTTTTGGGGGGAAAAGGGCCCCCCCCCCCTTTCCCCCCGTCCCCCCCCCTTTTAAAAAAACCTAAAATTTTTTTTTGGGGGAAAAAGGGGGTTTTTTTTAAAACTTTTTTAAAAAAGGGGGGGCCCCCCCCAAAAAAAAAAACCCGGAAAGGGGCCCCCCCCCAAAAAAACCCGGTTTTTTTTTCCTTTTTGGGGGAAAAAAACTCCCCCTTTTTCCCCCTTTTTTGGTTTTCCCCCCCCTATTTTTTCCCCCACCGCCGGGGGGAAAAAAAAAATTCCCCCCCTTTTTTCCCTTTTTCCCCCCCTTTTAAATTTTTTTTTTATTTTTTTTTTTTTTTAAAAAATTTTTTTGGGAGTTTTTTTTTTAAAGGGGAAAAGGGGGTTTTTTTTTTTTTTTATCCCCCCCCTTAAAACCCCCCCTACAAAATTTTAAAAAACCCCCAATAAAAGGGTTTTTTTTTTTTCCCCCCCCCCTTTTTTGGGGGGGTTTTAAAAAAGAAAAAAAGGGGGGGGGGTTTTTTTGGGGAAAGTATAGTTTTTAAGTTTAAAATTCCCCCCAAAAAAAAAATATTTTTTTTTTTTAAAAAATCCCCTTTTTGGGTTTTTTCCGCCTTTTAGGGGGGAAAGGGCCTTTTTGGGTTTTTACCGGGGGGGGCCTTTTTTTCCCCCAAACCAAAAAAAAAAACCCCCAACCTTCGTTTCCCCCAAAACCCCCGGGTTTTTTAAAAAAAAAATTTCCCCTCCTACCCGCTTTTTTAAGGTTTTTTTTTTTTCTTTCCCCCCGGTTTTTTTTCCCCCAAAAAAAAAGACCCCAATTTCCCCCCCCTAAATGGGAAAAGAGCAGAACTGGTTTTTTTTTAGACCATAAGCACCTGGCCCTTTTAATTTTGTTTTTTGGAAAAGCCTTTCTTTTAAGAAAAACCCAACACCATAAAAAGGGACCCCCTTTTTTTTTAATTTGCTTTTTGAAAAAAAAAACCCTCCCCTATCAGATAAAAGATATTTTCCAAGGGCAAAGCAAAAAAGATCTAAACAAAACAGGAATACCACGAATAATTTCAAGCCAAAGAGATACTTTTAATTCCGATAGATTACCCATTCCCGAAAAGATTTTTGGGATAGCCCCCCAGTTTCTTAATCGAAAAGGCGTAGAAGCCTTGTTCCCCTTAAGAGAAATCTTTTCCTCTAGAAGAAAGCCCTGTAAAAATTAAAATTCAGGTTTTCCCATGCCGGAAGGAAAAGGTTAAAGCCTTTGGAGGCGTAACAAAAATGCAACATGGCCGACCAAAGAGATTTCCTTAAAACTAAAACGCGGAAAACTGATTAGGGAAATGAAATGGTTCCCCCCCCCCCAATACAACGGGATCTATCAAGGGGGTGATTGGGGCAACATCAAGTTTTTTTTTAATTTTCCCTGAAAGTTGGGGTTTTGCGATTAAAAAAAGAGTAAATTACTTTTTTTTTTTAAAAGTTTGTTGTTTATTCCGACCGAGAGAAATAAGCAAAGTTTTTTTGTTTTTGTTAATCCGCTTCTGTGCAAGAAGGAGGGGGTAAAAAGAGAATTTTTTTGAAAAAGAAGATTTGCGGCTTAAAAAATCCTTGAGAAAAGTTTTTTAACGTTTCCCCCATTGGCCCTTTAAAAGCCCGGTTGGGGGGGGTTCCCCTTGCGCCCCTTTTGTTCAAAAAATCCAAAGTTGAATTTTAAAAATTTTAAATGCAGTGGGAAAAGCCAGAAAATGGCTAAACACACGGGGTGCCCCCTCAAATTAGCTCACACAAGGTTTTTGAGTAAAAACAAGCTTTTTCATGGGATTAAAAAACCCCGATGCATTCCCTTTTTGTTTAGAGATTTTTAACCCTTTTGGTTTGCTGATCAAAAAAATTCAATCCCCAACTCCCTTGGGCCCTTTAAGAGCCTTAAAGCTTGGGGTTTAGGTTTTTTTTTTTGAATTTGACAAAGATGCGCCCTTTTTTTTGTAGAACAGCAGAAAATCGCCGATTTTTTTTTTTTAACGATCCCCTTTTCACAAACAAAATACCCAAAATTAGGTTTGAAAGGGGGGCCAAAGAACATGAATGTTAGCCTTAACATTTGCCTTTTAGAAAGTAATAATTGGTTTTTTTTGCCCCCAATGGGTCCATTGAAAGCAGGGACTGGCTTATGGCTAAACCAATGGATTTAATCCAAATTCATATTTTTTAATGGGGGGCCCAAATCCCTGCTAATTTTTTTTTTTTAAAAGATTTTTTGGAGGAGGAAGGCGCTTCCTAAAGAGAAAAGTAAGCTTGAGGGTGGTTTTTTTTAAAGATCCATTTTTAAAGCGCCCCCTAAATGTTAAAACTATATTTGGTTAAAATATTTTTTGGTTGGGGATTTAAATGAATTTTGTGTGCCCCACAAAAAAAATTAAGCAAGAAGAATTTATAGCATCGGGGTTTTTTAAAGGAAATAAAGATCCCATGTTCCCCTTAGTTGTTGGGCGGAGAAATGGAAAGGGAAACCGAAATGTATAAGAAGGAGCGAAACCTTTTTTTTTTTAGAAACCATGCCTCCATTTTTAGCAATCCATTACCCCATGGATGGGTTCCCCCCCCGGGGCTTAATGCCGGCCAAAAGAAGGTTTGTTTTGAAAAGGGCTCCAAAGTTAAGAATAAATGGCTATTTTAATTCATAAAAATAAACACGTGGTAAATTTTTTTACCCCCCCAAGGGAAAAAATTTTTGGTCCCCTGGCAGATTCTGGGGCGTTTTTTTTTTTTTTGTTTTTTATACAAAAGGCAAAAATGTCCCCTTTTTTTTTTTATAATGGATTCCCCGTTTTTTTTTGTAGAAGGGGGAGTCCCCCTTTAAAAAAGGGGAAGAGCCCAAATTTTTTTTTAAAGTTTTTTTTAACCGGTTTCCCCCTTTTTGACCTTTTTTTAGGAAAGCTAAAAAAAAAAACAGAGTGTGATGCAAGGGTTTTCCCCCCCAATTTTTTTGGTGGCCCGGCCTTCCCGTAAAGCACAGAGTTTTTTTTTAAAAAAAAAAGCAGAAGAAGTTTGGAATTTCATTTGAATTTGTCCTTGTTTTATTTACGAGGCCCTTTTTTCCAAAAGATAATGCTAGAGGTTGTTCCAAGTTTTTTTTTTTTTGGCCCTGGGGTAAATTTTTCAGTCCCCTTTCCCTCATTTGCCCCCCCAAAATTTTGGGCCCCTTTGCCATCCTTTTTCCCACCAGGGGAAATTTGGGGAAAAGTTTGGGGGGGATTAATGCCGGGGATAATTCCATAAAAAAGGAAAAAATTTTTTTGCCATCGTTTTTTTTCCCTAAAATCGGACCCCTTACCTATAAAAAGCGGTTTTGGAAAAAACCACCCCAGCTAGGTGTCTTGGGAAAAACACTTTTTGTGGGGAATTGGGGAGATCCCTTTTAAATTGGAACCAAAACTTTTTTTTGGGGAATGTGGTTTTTTTTTAAAAATTTTTTTTCCAAGAAAAAATCCCCTAAAAAAAAAAAAAGGAAATTTCCCCCCCCTTTTTTAATAGGAAAGAATCGGAGGCCCCCCCCCCCCCCTTTTAGGAAGAAACCCCTTTGCAGAGTGAATTAAAAGAGCAGTTTTTTTCTAGCCTTTTGCAAGCTTTTTCATTTGCAAAAAACCACCGCAAAAAAAAAAGATAAACGCATGTCCATGCAGGTTTTTCCCGATTATTTTTCCTTGAGGAAAAAGGAAGGCGCCCTGGGCGATAAGTTTTAAAACGCATTAAAAAAACCTTGGGGCGGTTTATACAAAAACTTTCCCCGGCAGAAATGGGAAAAACAAACCCATGGCCGGAAAGCCAATTAAGAATTTTGGTTTTTTTTTTTTAAAAAATTTTTTTAAATTCCCCCCGGGGCGTAAAAAAATTCCCCCCCTTTATTTCCATTCATCCCCGCCCTTTTTTTTTGGTTTTTTTTCCCCCCCCCTTATTGGGTTTTTTTTTAAAAAATAAAAATTTTTTTTTAAGTTTTAAAATAAAGGGACTCCCTGGGGGTTTGGAATTGCAGTGATTTTTTTAAATTCCCCTGTTTTTTTTTTCCCTTTTTTTTTAATGAAAATTTCTTTCCCTGCAATTTTTAAAACACGTTTTTTTTTTTCAAACAAAGCCTCGATAAAGTTTAGTGTTTGGGAAGGAAAAACTTTTTTCCTTTTTTTAAGGGGGAAGAGAATTAAAAAAAATTTGCAAAAAATTTTCCCCCGAAAATTTTTTTTTTTTTTCCCCCCCGGGAAAAAACCCCCCTTTTTTTGTTTTGTTTTAATTTTATTTTTTTTCAATGCTTTCTTTTCTTCCCGCAATACCCAAAAATTTTGGTTAAGGGGAATCCCAGGATGTTTAATAATACGACCTAAAAGGGCCCTTTTTTTAAAAAAGGGAAAAATTTTTTAATTTTTTTGGAAACCCCCTTTTTGTTAAAATTTTTTCCCCTTTTTTTTTTTTTTTTTCCCCCCCCCTTTAAATTGGAAGGCCCCCCCCTTTTTTTTGCGCATCATTTTTTTTTAAGCTTTTGGGTAGTAAAGGGGGATTAGTATTCCTGAATTTACAATATTGTGAAAAACACGAGTTTTTTGGCAAGGTTTTTTTTTTTTTTTTTTTTTTTTTTTTTTAATGCAAAAAGGGGTTTTTTTTTTTTTTTTTTTGGATCTTTTTACCGGGTTTTTTTTTCCTTTTTTTGCCTTTCAAAGCTACCCAATACCTATCCCCCTAAAATCACGCCCAAAACGCTTTCCAGAATTTGCAACAAAGCCCTACACGGGCCTCATGGAAAAAAATTTGAGGAAAAAAAAACCGAAAAAAGTTTTTTGCTTAATGGACCTTTTGTGGAAAAAGGTTTGTTATTCAACCCCCAAAAAAAAGGGGAAAAGAAAATTTTTTTAATCAAGGGGGGAACCCGGAAATAAAAATGCTTCCCTTATGTCCCCTTTGGAAACAAAAAATTTTATATAAAACAAGGCCTACGATTTTTTTGTTTTTTTTTTTTTAAAACCCTATTCCCCAAAAAAAGAATTTTAAAAAAATTGGAAGGCCTCTTTGCCCCCTTTTCTTACATAAAGCAAAAAAATTTTTGATCAAAAGAGTTTTTTTTTTCCTTTTTTTAACGCAAAAAAAAATTGGAGGCCAAATGCTTTTTTTCAATCCAAAACCCTCCATCCAGATATTGCCCCCTTTTGCAATGCTTTTTGGCAAGTTCCCTTGCCTTCCTTAAAAGGGGCCCCTACAGGCCCGCAGTTTGGCCTTTTGGGTAAAAACCCCCCAGTGGGACGAAGAAGTTTTTTTTGTTTTTTTTTTAAAAAATTCTATGTTTTAGCTTAAAATTTTTTATATTTAAAAATTCCGGTCCGAAAACAAAAACCCCCCACTTTTTTTTTCAAGAATTATTTTTTTTACTTTTTTTTTTAAAAGGAGGGAAAAAATGTTTTGTTTTTGGGTATTTTTGTTTTCTTGCAACTATTCTTTTTTTTTTGGGTGGGGGAGAAGAAAAAAAAAAAAAAAAACAAAGCTAGCCCCATTTTTTTAGGAGGGGCCCTTAAAAAAAAAAGGAAAAAAAACCCCCCGAAAAATTTTTTAAAAAACCCCCCCCCCTAAAAAAAAAAAAAAAAAAAATCCCAAAAAAAAAAAAATTAAAAAAAAAACCCCCCTTTTTAAAAAAAACCAAGGGAAGTTTTTTTTTAAAAAATTTTTATTTTTTAAAAAAAACTTTTTAAAATATTTTAAATTGAATTTTTAATTCCCCACTTTTTTTTAAAAACAAAAATTGGGTTTTTTTTCTAAGGTAATTCCAGTTTTGATAAAAAAAAACCAAATTTAAATAAACGAAAAAAAAGGAATTTTTTTATAAATTTTAAATATTAAAACGAATTAAATTTTTAAGATTTTTATTTTTTAAAAAAATTAAATTTAAAAAATCCCAAAATGGGGGTTTGGGGAAATTTTTTTTTTCTTTTTGTCTCCCCCCTTTTGGTTTTTATAACCAATTCAAACTTTTTTGGGTTTAAACTTTTTTTCCCCACATTTTTTTTTCCCCCCAACCCCCCCCCCCAATTTTTAATCCCCCTTTTTTTTCCAAAACCCATTTTTATCGAAAATTTTAAAAGCCAATTTTTTTTAAGATTTTTTTTTTTGGTCCCTGGATTTTTTTTTCCTTTTTTTTTTGCTTTTGAATATAAAAGACCCCCGGGGAAAATTTTTAAGAGAAATTCTCGTTTTTAACCCTTTTAAACCTTAACGGGTTTTTTTTTATTGTCCCCAACCCCTAAAAAAATTTCCCCCTGTTTTTTAAACCCCCCTTTTAAAGGGAAGAACCCAGGAACAAAACCCTTCCCAAAGCAATAAGAGCTCCCCTTCTGGTTTTTTTGAAAAAAACCAAGGCCTTTTTGGGGGGATTTTCCCCGGCAAAAAATCCATTTTGGTGTGTAAAGAAAGTAAACCCCCTAAAAAATCCACGTGGTGGACAATTCCCTTTTTTCCTTAAAAACTTGAAATTCCCAAAAATGTTTTTTTTAGCCCATATTTGGGGAAACGGAATTTTGAAAAAAACTATTTCCCCATAAAGCCCGCCCCCCGCTATTAAAAGCAATGGCTTTTATTGAATTCCCCAATCAAATTTTTTCCCCTTTTTTGAGTTTTAAAAAGCGGAAAACCACCTGAAAAATTTTGGGGCCCAAAACGAATTTTAATTTGTAAAACTGGGTGCTTTTTTGGGGAAAGAAATCCCCCCCCCTCCTAGTTCAATTAATATTGTTAGGTTTTCTTCTTCCCTTTGGCACTAATGATTCCTTGGGTAAAGGTGGATTTTAGAAGAAGGGGGCTGCCCAATTGGGGAAAAGCCCCACTCTCCTAATTTTAAACCCGATTTCCTGAAATCTCCCCCCAAAGGGGGAATAGCCAAAGGGAGCTATTTTTTTTTTGTTTCAATTTTTCAGAAAAAAGGCAGCCCCCCTGGTTGTTGGGATCAAATCCCCAAATAAATTAACAAAACATCCCACTTCTTTGTCCCATCGGGCAGGAACAATCCCTGGGGAATTTTTAAAAAACAAAATTATTTCCCCCCCACAGCCCCATTTTTTTTCCATAAAAGTTGACCCCTCAACACTACAAAAAAAGGCCAAGATCCCCCCTGCCATTTTTTTGTTTTTGAGAGATTGGTTGGGGGCAATTTTTTGCCCAAACAAAAAACGATTAAATATTTCACTTGGAAAATTCCAAAAAAGGAAAAATTTTTGTTGGGGGGTGGGCGCCGTAAAGTTTTTTTCCCCCCATTTTAACATTTACCTTTTTTGAGCTTTTTTTAAAAATAGAGAATACCAGCAAAGATTTAGCGCTCTTCATGATTTATAGTTAAATGCTTTTGTGAATCCCCGATCTAAAACCTGAAGTTTCCTTTTTTTTAAGCTGGAATATAAATAGAAAATTTGCCAACTAAGAAAAGAAAATAATGGCCTTAAAAAAACCAAGAAAAAATGGAGATTGGAATAGATTTGATTTTTTGTTTCATAAATAATAATCCCCCCTTTTAAAAATAAAAACCCTACAAAATTGGAGCCAGAAAAAAAAATATACACTTTTCCCTCCCAAATTTTTTGTTAAACATAAAAGGTTTAAAAACTTTTTAAGGTATTTTGTTTTTTTTTTTTTCCCTTGGGTCAATTTTAAAGTGTTTCTTCTATAGTCTTTTCCTTTTTAAGCTCACATTTTTTTACTTTGGAATATCAAAAAAAGGAATAAAAGGCCTGTTTTAAAGAAACCTTCGTTTAAAGTACCGTGTGGGGTGCTTTCTATTCACTTCCGAATTAAACTCCCCCCCTTCCATCCCTTAAAAAAATTTGAGAAGAAAGGCCCTCCCGGAATTTTGGCCCCCCACCCTGGGTTTTTTTAAAGAAACCGAGAAATTTGAAAAACTTGTTAGGGTTAAATCTGGTTTTCCTTGGAACTTTATCTTTTTTTTTTTAATCTGCTTTAACATTTTCACCCAAAAAATGTTTTGTTTAACGGTGGATTGCAAAACCCCCAAAAAAGGTTTTTTTTTTTTTTTTTTTTTTTTTACCCAAATTGCCCTTATAACCCATTTCTCCCTAAATTTCCCCCAAAAATGGAAAAATTCCAGAAAGCCGCCTAAAACCAAGCAAAATCGGACAACCTTCCTGCCTTTTCCGATTTTTTTTAATTTAAGGTAAAATATCCAGAAATTAAGGGTCCCCCCCTGCTTTTCCTACTACTATAACCATCCCGATTTGTTAAAAATTGGGGTTTTTTCCCTTTAACGTAAAATAGTAATTAACAATCTGCCAATCCTTTTTAATTTAACCATGCTTTTCAATTGGTTTTTTTTTTATTAAATAATAACCATCCCTTGCCTGTAAATTTAAAAATCACTGAACCCGATGCCAGGCCCCTCTTTTTTTTTTTCCGTTAAATTTTTTTCCCCCCAACCAAAGAACTAAATCCAATTTACTTTTTGAAAATGAATTACACAGCAAGGACGATGGCGTTTTTTTTTTGTTAGAAAATTCTCAAGTAAAAAAAAAAACAAATTTTTTTGGCCCTTTTTGCTTTTTTTGGCATCTTTGGAGTCAACCACTTTTTAGGATATCCTAAAGAAAGGGAAAAGGAATAAGCCAGCCTAAGCAAGTTTTTTTATTTTAAAGACAAAAAAAATGCTTTTTTAAAATAAAGGAAAAAAAAAATGCTTGCCATAAAAGAGCCCTAATAAGTAAAAATCAACTAACAAGTTGTTTTTTTGCTTATCCTTTTTTTTTTTTTGAATTTTATTTTATCATGGGGGTTTTTTTTTTTTTTTTGTTTTTTTTCTCGATAAGAAAAAAACGCTTGAAACTCATCCAGGTTTTGTGTTTTTTTTTTTTTTTTAATTTTTTTAACAACCTTGATTTTTTTTTTTTTTTAAGATGAGGGGATATTTTTAAATAGGAAAAATTAGAACAGAGATTTTTTTTGGCCAAACCAAACCAAGCATTTTTTTTTTTCAGTTGTTTTTTTTGAGTAATTTTCGTGATTTGGCAAGGAAAAATAAAATAATTTCCTTTTGGGTGGGAGGTTTTTGGGCTTTTTTTTAAAAACCTACTTTTTTTTCGAAAGATGGGTATTTTTGTTTTTTTTTTACTCTTTGGATTGTGGTATTTGAGAAGAGAGTTTTTCGGGAAATTTTCCCCCTTGGCGCATTTTCCCTTTGTTTGTTTTATTTTTTTTGACTGGCGAATACCCCATCCCCAATAAGCCCTATAAGAAGCTCTGGTTTTTTTTGTTTTCTGTTTGAAACCAGGGGGATCCTAAATCTTTGTGATAAATAAATAAGCCCCCTTTTTTTTTGCCCCTTTTCTAATTCCCCCACCTTGTACAGAAAGATTTTTTTTCCCCCCTTGCGAGTTGAATCACTGCTTGTGTCGTGAAATGGCCCCCCCCTCTAAGTACACTAGCTATGTTGAATCTCGAATAGGAAAGAGAAAATAAAAAATGTCCCATTTTTTTTTGAGCCGCTAAAAAATGTTGCACTAAAAGCACATATGCCCCCTCCACCCTGTTTTCCCACCCGAAATTTCTTTTGGTGTAAGATCCCCTTAAGGGTTTGTTTTTTTTTTTTTTTTTTTCCAAAAACAAAAACGAAAAAGCCAATTTGTGGTCCAAACGCAAGCTTTGCATACGGGTGGATTGTAAGGAAATGGTAAAAATGAAAATTGCTTTTCTAAATTTGGAAATGCAACCTGCCGCAAAGAGGAAATCCAAAAAGCCGAAATCTGCGAAGAAGGTTAATTAAAGGTTGTTTTCAAAAAAAAAAACCGCCAGGCCCTTGTTTTTTTTAAGAAGTAGGTTTAATTGAAATTTGAGGGGTTTTTAAAATAATTTTTGTTTTACTCCTCTTAAATTCCTTTTTTTTTTAACATCCCTCATAAGAAAACAACTCCAATATCAAATGGGACTGGTTTTTTTTTTTTTTATTAAAAGTGGAAAAATTTGTTTTTTTTATCTTTTTAAGCCTTTTGTTTAAAGCCGTTTCGAATTTTACCTTAGAAAGGATTGGGTTGGTAAAGAAAAATCTTTTTGACAAAATAGCCTTGAAAAGAATTCCCCTTTGAAAAAGTAACGCAAAGCCCCACCCGGGCCCCCCTTTCCGCCCTGATTATGTGTTTACTGTTTAAAAACCCACTATGTGCTAAAATGGAAGGTAAGCCAATAGCCCCGGGGCATGCTTTTTGTTCCCCGTTTTTAATCGTTTAAGCAAAGGAAATGTTTGTTTTTTAAATTTTTGTAAAAATGAGCTCTTTTCAAATTCCGCTTTAATCTTCCAAATCAAGTTCCCCCCGAAAGGATATAACAATAAAAATCCCTGGCATCCAATTGCAAAATTATTTTTTTTGCCTGTCCTGCTTTTGGCGTATAAAGCACTTTGCTCGTAGATTAAAAGAAGGGCGCAAGCGGGCCTTGGTTTTTGGGATTCTAAAAGTTTTTTTTTTGGAAAGGAATAATAAGAACAAAGAAGGTGGGTCCCCCAGTCCCCCCCTCCTGTTTAAAAAAAATGGGACCCCCCTGCATAATATTTCCCCGAAATTCCACCCCTCTATAATCTCCTGGTTT
The DNA here is from genome assembly GCA_019343175.1 of Oedothorax gibbosus. Taxonomy (NCBI): domain Eukaryota; kingdom Metazoa; phylum Arthropoda; class Arachnida; order Araneae; family Linyphiidae; genus Oedothorax; species Oedothorax gibbosus. The sequence goes on from JAFNEN010003090.1 coordinate 11,450, forward strand.
TTTCCCACTTTCCCTTTAATTTCCAGATTTAAAAATTGTGGGTTTTTTTTAAATAAATGCAACATAGGGCAAAATTCTTTTTCCCCTTCCTTTCCAATTTTTTGTAGGTAGAAAAAGATCAAAAAAGGGTAGGAATTCCAACCCGTTAAAAACAAAATATGGTTTTTTTAAGTAAAGCATCGTGAATTGATAGAAACCGGTTTAAAGTTGTTTTTTTTTTGAGCAAAATTGACCTTTGCAGGGGACAATCAACGACAATTAGCACCTAAGAACAGCATTTTTTTTTAAAAAGATTAAATTTTTTCGGCAAGCAATCCTAAAGTCTTGGCTTTTCCTTTTGTTTTGCCTTTTTTTGAATACAGGGCCTAGGATCCTCCTCTTGGTTTTTATATGTGTTTTTTTGGAAATCTCTTATTTTTTGTTTCCCTTAGATAAGCTCCCGCTTTGGCTTTGAATTTTGTTTTTTTTTTTTTTAAAGTTTTGTTTTTTAAAACTCCTTTTTTGAAATTTTTCTTCCTTTCCTTTTCTTTCTGGCTTAAGATTGAGGGTCTGGCTACATAATCCCAAATCCCCCCTCGGAACCCTATTGAAAGTATTTGCTTAGAAAAATACTTTGTCCCCCCGATTAATCCCTGGTTTAAATAATTGGGGGTTTTTGTTTTGTTTTTTTTGTTTTTGTTTTTTTTCTAATTAGCTCCTCAATTAAAGGGGTTGGCAACCCATCAGCCCCCTGGATTTCAGCAAGCCAAACATCCAATTTTGTTTTTTTGGGTTTTTATCTAAAAAAGCAAGAAGGCCGCCAAAAAATAAAGAAAAGGCCCCAAAAGGGGAATTGACCCTTCCCCCTCCCCGATCTCCCTAAACCGAGGGAGAAAGCTTCCCTACTGATGAAAGGCCTTTGCATCATTGATAATGTTTTTTTTTCCCCGGGATGCCCCCCCTTTTTCCTAAACAACGATCTTTTCTTAAAATTTTGCCTTTACTAAAAACTTGGGCTTTCCTATGCAATCGGGGGCCATCCCCCTTTTTTTTCTTTTCCAGTAACCTTTTTTTGGCAGACCAAATTTAGAAATACGGTAACTTCGCTCATCTCCAAGGCTTAAATGAACATTTTTGGGCCGGAAATTACAGAGCTTGTGAATTTTACAAGCAAAGCCTTTCTTTTTTTTTAAGAGAAATCCAGTTTTTTTTCATTAGGATTTACAATCTTAAAATCTTTTTTTAAGGCTAAACCAACAGTCCTTCCTTTGGGTTTTCTGTATAGGAGACTTGTTAAAAAATCCAAAAGCGATCAACTGTTTTCCCCGACGAGAAAAAGGTGGGTTTTTTTTTTTTTTCCACGAGCCTTTTCGATGGAAATAGCCCGCAATAGTAGAGAATTTCCGGTGGTAATCAAAACCGCTTTTTTGTTTTAACTAAGCCCTGGTTAGGAAAGGTTGAGCTTTACTGCTTTGTCCCCTTGCGGTTTTGTTTTTTCCTGCGGAGAATAAAAATCCAGGTTTTGGTTTTTTTTTTTGCAAAGGGAATTACCAAAATAAAAGAAAAAAAATAAGCAACCGCGCCCCGGCTGGATAAATAACAAAAGAGGGGAAAAAAAGCAAATAAGCCTGCTCCCTGGTTTAAACTAGGGAATCTCCTTTTTTTGGGGGATTCCTCCCCTCCCTTAAAAATTAAACGCAAAAGGAAGAATTTTCTGGCAGAAAAAGTTTTTTGGAGCCCATCATAGCAGAATGTGCCCACATACGCGGGGTTGGGTCCGAACAGAAGAAAGGCCCATTTTTCCCTTTTTCAATCTCGTTTGTAAATACAATCCCACCCTTTTGAATAAAAGGCAACCCTTTTTCCCTTTCTTGGTTTTTTTTTTTTTTAAGAAAAGTGAATAAAACTCCTAGACGATGCCCTTCTGGGCAGAACCTTCACTTTCCGCTTTTAAAATTTTTCCTGGAAATTGGAATACCGCAAAATCCAAATAACATCCAATAAGTTTTTTTTTTTTAATAAAAAAATTCCTTTTTTTTTCCCCCACCTTTGTTATGCTGCTGGGGATAACAACGGTAAAGTCCAGCTTTCCCTTGTTTTTTTTAAAGCCAAATTTTCAATAAAAAAAGGTTGTTTAGGCTCCGTTTCCGTCCCCCGCAAATAGAAAAAAAAAAAAGGAATCTTTTTTTTTTTTCCGGGGAAAAAAGGGAAAAACACCCAAAAAGGGGGGGGTTTGGGGGGTTTTTTAAAATAAAGTTTGGGGGCCCCAAACCATTTTTTTAATTATTAAAGGGGGAAAAAGGGCCCCCTTTAAAAAGGGGAAAAAAACCAAAAAAAAAAATTTTTCCCCTTGGGGAAAAAGTTCTCAAAAAGATAACCCCCAAAGCCCCCCCTGGTTTGGGGAAGTGCCGGTAAAAATTTTTTTTTTTTTTAAAAAAAAACAGGTTTTTTTTTTTCCCCCGGGAAAATTTAAAAATTTTTTAAAAAAATAAAAAAAAAAAACCCTGGTTTTTTTTTTTTTTCCCGGTTTTTTGGTTTCCCCCCCAAAAATTTTTTTTAAAAAAGTAACATGAAAAAAATTTCCCCGGGTTTTAAAATTTTAAACCCCTTTAAAAAAAAAAAAATTTTTTGCTTTAAGATTTTTTAAATTTTAAAAATGATCCCAATTTTTTTTTTATCCTTAAAAAAATGAAAAAAAATCTTTGAATCCGAAAAAATTAAAAAAATTTAAAAAATAAAATTTTTAAATTTTTTTTTTTTAAAAAAATTTTTAAAAAAAATTAATTTTTTTAAAAAAAAAATTTAAAATTTTTTAAATTTTGATTTTTTTTTTTTTAAAAAAAAAAATTTTTCCCATTTTTTTTTTTCAAAAAAAAAACCTTGGGGGATGTTTTTAAACCCCCCCCTTTTTTTCAAATTTTTAAATTAAAAGGGTTTTTTAAAAAATAAAAAATTTTTTAATTTCAAAAAAAAAAAATTACCCTTTTTTCAAATTTGAGGGAAGGTTTTTTTTTTTTTTTTTAAAAAAAACCCCCCTTTATTTTTTTTTTTTTTAAAACCGGGGCATTGATAAAAAAAACTTTTATCCTTTTAAAGGGTTCGGATAAAAAAAAGCTTTTCAGTAAAAGGGTTAAAAAAAAATTTTTTCCCGGGGGTTTTTCCCCTTTTTATATTGGCCCCCCAATATTTTTTTTTGAATAGGAATTTTTTTTTAAAATTTCCCCCCGGGGGGGTTTAAGGGGGGGGGGGGAAAAAGGGGGATTTTCGTAAAACCCAAATTTTTTTTCCCCCCTATCAATGGGTTTTTTTAGTTTTGGGTTTTCTTTTTTATTTTTTTGAAAACTTTCCCCGGGTTTTCGGGGGGAAAAAAACTTGGGGCCCTGGGAAATTTCCCAAAAAATTTTTGGGGAAAATTTTTTCCCTTTTTTTTTTAAAAAAAATACATTAAAAAAAGATTTTCCCTTTTTGCAAAATTTTTTCCCCCTTTTTTAAAAAAACATCGGGGGCCCCCGCCCCCAAATTTTTTTTCCCCCTTTTAAAAAGCCGGAAAAATTAAAACTCTTTTTTTACCCCAAATCGTTTTTTTTTTTTTCCCGGAAAAAATTTTCCCCAAAATTTTTTTTTTTTTTCCCCCCCGGGCCCCCCCCCCCGGGAAATTTTGGCCCCCAAAGCAACATAAAATTTACCCGAAAATTTTCCCCCCCCTGACCAAAAAAGGGCCCTTTTTTTTTTTAAAAGGGGGAAAAATTGGGGTTTTCCCCATCTTTTTTTTTTATTTTTCCCCCTTTGCCCTTTTCCCCATTTTTTTTTTTTAAAAACGAATCCTTTTTTTTTTTTTTTTTGGGGATTTTTGGGGGCCCCCCCTTTTTTTCCCAAAAAGGGGGAAAAAAATTTTCCCTTTGGGGAAAAAAATCCCAAAACCAAAAAAATTTTTTTTTTCAAAAACTTTTGGGAAAAAAAAAAATTTTAAAAACCCCGGGGGTTTTTTTTTTTTTTTTTAAAAACGATTTTTTCCCTTTTTTTTCCAAACAAAAAATTTTTTTTTATAAGTGCCTTTTTTTTTTTTTTAAAGGGTTTTCCCCACGTTTTTTTCCCCCTTTTTGGGTTTCCTTTTCCCCTTTTTTCCCCAATCCCGGGAGCCCCGTTTTTTCAAATCCCAACTTGAAAAAAAGGGGTTTGGGTTTCCCCCCCTTTATTTTTTTTTTTGTTTTTTTTTTTTCCCCCTTTTAGGTTTTTTTAAAACCCCCCCCTTTTTTTTGTTTTCTTGAATTTCCAAATTTAATTTAAAGGGGGGTTTTTGGGGATTTTTCCCTTCCCCCCCCCCCAAATAATATTTTTGGGTTTGGGGAAAAAAATATTACAAAATTTAAACAATAATATTTTTAAAATAACTATATGCCCAATTTCCTTTTTAATTTTTTTGGAAAAACAAACTTTTTTAAACATTTCCTGACGAAAAGGCCCCTTTTTGCGATTCCCCTCCCTGGGGAATTTTTTTTTTTTCCCCCCGTCTTTTTATTTTTAAAAAGCAAGAATTTTGTAACTCCCGCTTTTTTTCCCTTTCATCCATAAAAAATAGGGGAATTTTAAAACTTTTTTTTTTTCCCCAAATCCTTTGGACTAGGTTAAAAAGAGAATTTAAAAATTTCCCCCTTTCCCAAAACCCCCAAAAAAACAAAATTTTCCTTTTTAAAAAAAATTTTCTTTTTTTGGAAAAAAAAATTTATCCCGCCCAGTTTAAAAATTTCCCCGATCTGGTTTTTTTCTGAAACCTTTTCCCCAAAGGAACAATCCCCTTCCCCCTTTTTTCCCTTTTTTTTTCACAATTAAAAAAATTCCTTTTCCAATTGATTAAAAACTTTTAAATTTTTCCCAAAATAAATGCCTTTTATGGGTTTTTTTTTTCCCCCCCCCCATTTTTTTTTTTTCTCTTTTTAAAAAGAGCGGTTTTTTTTTGAATTTTTTAAAAAAAACCCCCCTTTTTTTTTTGGGGGGGGGTTTTTTTTAAAACCCCTTTCCCCCGGTTTTTTAAAGGGGCAACCCCCTTTCCCCTTTAAAAGTGGAAAATTTTTTGGGATTTTTTTTTTTATTTTTGCACCCGAGAAAACATGGTTTTTTTAAATAATCTCCAAAAAAAAACTTTCTAGGGAGTTTTTGAAAGGGGTTGGGGAAAACCTTTTTTTAGGTCCCCGTTTAAAATTTTGTTTTTAAAAGGTTTTTTCCCCCCCTTTCCTATCCCTTGGAAAAGGGCCCTATCTAAAAAAAGCTTTTTTTTAAAGAGAAAAATTTTTTTTCGAACCCTTTTTAGGGCCAAACGGGATGAAAGGATTTTTTCTTGATAATTTTTGAGATAAAAAAAAAGAATTCCCCGGCTTTTTCCTTTTTTTTATAAAAAGGGGTATTTTAAAAAAAAAGGGGTTTTAAAAAATTTCCCCTTTTCCCCCTCTATTTTTTGATTGGCCCTTTTTTTTTGAAATTTAAAACCCAAAAACCCCAAAAAAAAAGGGGCGCCAATTCCCCAAAATAGATAAACCCCCTTTATGATATTAAAACAGCCACATTCCCCCTCCCCAGCCCCCCCCCCCCC